>BMAO01014917.1:0-56262 GCA_019973975.1 Trichonephila clavata
TTATACCAGCATTTAATCTGTGTGTACCTTCGCGACTGTACTGACAACCAACGTCTGAAGAAACACATCTCATTTTATTTTGAAAAGAAGATGGATTTACCTCCTGCTAATGTGAAATCTCATTCTTTATGCCTTATGGGCATTGATTTGAAATATGAAGGACTTTTAAGTTCCATGAAGAACTCGCGACTAGAGATGTAAAAAAAACTCTGAGATTCCGGAACTCATCAGAAAGTTGTGTTTGAAACAAAAATATTCACTGTATTCCCCAGAAACCTTTAAAGAAGATGATAGCAGAGATGATGGGAGATTTCTGGTAGTGAAGTACACATTCTAACTTCTAATGGTGCCGTCGGCATTTAGATTAAAAATCCGAACTTTTGTTCAGTTTTTAGATTGAGGCTTATTTGTTATCAGAAGGGGTTTACAGTTCACATGTGAATCCGAGGATCAATTTCAAGACGTTTAGATTCTGATTGACAGCCATGCTTCTGCTCTGCATCTTTTCAATTCGTCGTATTTTGGAGAACAGACTAACCTTGATATCATAAATCTTCTTGATCAGATTTCTTCTAGTCACAGATTACATTTTCAGCGGGTCTCATCTCACATGGGTATTGAAGGGAATGAGAAAGCCAATTTCTTGGCCAGGACTGCGGTTGAGGAGGGTTGATGCCTATTAAGTTTTTAACTAATTATCCTTCTTTAAGGTATCCGACTAACCTAAAATCGGGGATTTGGTCAAAAATTGACAAAAAAATTTTATGATTCTATTTTGTAGACCAACTTATTAGCTTTATAAAATTACCAAGTTTTTTATTGTTCGTTCACTAGAACAAAAGTTACAACTGCTTTAGTACAAGCAGATGACACTTCCAGTTGGTAACTGTCGACCGGAAGTGGCATTCTGAAACCAAAACTGAAACTTTGTTTGGTTTCTTTCCACTTTTTCAAAAATATATTTTGAAGTAAAGTATATTTTAATATTTTGTTTAACGTTATTAAGAAGCCTCACTTATTTTTTTTTTATAAAAGGACTGTACAAATCTGGCAATTTCAGGATATTTGTTTATTTACTTCTTAACATTCGATATCACTGCTAACTTTTTTCATTCTAGTTTTTACTGAAATAGGTTCATTTTGATTTTCGTATTTGATAAAACTGCTTTTTAATTATTCTTCAAATATCTGCCATGGGACATGGACGAAAAATACGTCCAAAGAATCGAAAGTTTAATGGTAATTTCCGCACTGCTCAAAAGAAAGTTAGTGATGGAAGTATTAGTACAGAAAAATTGGGAAGAGGATTAAGTGACACTTTATTTAATGTTGATAACGGAACTCTTTCTGGTAATAGGATTTTCGGCATCGAAATACTGATATCAATATTCTCTATTCTTTCTTGCCCTGTTTGTTTTGATCAAGTACTGTACTTGGTTGAAGACTCAAGACTTGGTTTGCAGTCAAATTTGTGTCTCAAGTGTTAGAACTGTTCATTTTCAAAAGGATTCACTTCTACATCAAAGGTGAATAATTTAAATACAGTAAACCTTCTTCTTGTCTTTGGAATGAGAGTTATTGGAAAAGGATTTTCAGCTGGAAAGAAACTGTTCAGTATGCTGAATATTCCTTAGCTTTCAAAATGTACATACAGACAACATGAAATTAAGTTGCTGCATGCTACGTCACAAGCTGCAAACAGTTCTATGTTGGAGTTAGCAAAATCCATTGCAGAATGTTCAAATGAGTGTGGCGTTAGTGTAGATGGTACATGGCAAAAACGTGGCTACTCTTCACTGAATGGATGTGTTTCGGCAATTTCTGTGGACTCTGGAAAAATATTAGACATTGAAGTGCTCAGTCAATATTGTCGAGTGTGTACAAAAAAACGAAAGAACACCGGGACCCTCCAAAAAATGCGTAGTGTCACATTTTTGTAAAAATCACAAAGGATCAGCTTCTAATATGGAAACTGTCGGTGCTTATAGGATTTTTGAAAGGTCTGAAGCAAACCGCAAACTTCGATATACATCTTACTACGGGAATGGGGATTCAAAGGCGTTCAATAATGTGAAAGACATGTATGGTATTGAGAGCATAACTAAATATGAGTGCATAGGACATGTGCAGAAGAGAGTTGGCTCTCGTTTACGAAAGCTGAAGAAATCCACAAAAGGTTTAGGTGGGAAAGGCAAATTGACTGACAAATTTATCGACACACTTCAAAATTATTTTGGAATTGCTATTCGAAGTAATGTCGGCAATTTGTCTAACATGCAGACTGCAGTCATTGCTGCTCAACCGACAAAAACCCATGCATGGACAATACCCTTCTGGATCCGATACGTGGTGCAAATACCAAAAGGCCAAGCAAGAAGGAAAACTGCATAAACATAGAACACCTGGCTTACCAACTGCTGTATTGAACACGGTGAAAAACACCTATATGGATTTATGTGATCAATCAATTCTCGAAAAATGTTTGCATGGAAAGACCCAAAATGCCAATGAAAGTTTTAATGGTGTTTTGTGGAGCATAATCCAAAAGAAACTTTTGTTGAACTTCTGACATTACAATTTGACACATTCTTAGCTGTATTACAGTTAAATGATGGATCTAAAGGGATTCTTTCCGTGTTGGAACATTTACACATCCCAATGGGTTGTTTTATTGTGATGGGCTATGCAAATGTTGATGACGAAAGAATTGTCGACTCGGAGAGTCATTCATTGCCAACTACAAAAAACAAGAGAAAAAAACTCAGAGGACTTAAAAAAAGGAACTGTGCATTATCTGAGAAAAAGGAAGGCGTTACGTATAAATCTGGGGAATTTTAAACCTGTAGGTAAGTATTAATATTTAGAAAAAAGTGTTTCAAACTAGGGGACTTGGCACCTTTCAAAAGCCGAAAATCGATGAAAATATCGATTTTTCAATTTTTACTTTAAAATGTAGTTTGATACCTCTTTCACAACTGTGCGAAGTTTTGAAACGATCTGATTATTTTAAATGTAGTAAAATGTATTTTAAATATTTTGACTGCTTTGACAGCTGTTTAAATGCCACGCCCCCTTAATGTTTACACTTTTTACTTGAAAATAAATCCAATATTTTATACAAAAAATACACAGAAGAAGAAGAACGCTTTAAGCTGTAACTGTAACTATCAGCCAAGTTGTTTGTTTACATTAGGTTTGCCATTTTTGCTTGCTGTGTGCTTTTTAGTTTGATTAATTTTTACTTCATAGAAACTTAAAAAAGCATTTTTAATGCTATTTCAATCATAATTAATTCATTCTTTTAGTTTTATCAGTTTTTATTATCACTAATATGCCTCTTGGGAAGCGTTCATTGCATGCTTCGCAAATGAATGAAAAGCGATGGCATAAAGAGAATGTTGACTGTGAAATGATTAAAAAGATTCATTAGTATCAAATGTACGTCTTGAAAAATTAAATACTGAGGTAAAAAAGGATACCTCTGCTGTTGGACATTATATATTGGTGGACTTCAACCAAGTTAATAATCTACTTTTAAGTGCAAAGAGCCAATATTGTGAAAAAACAAGGTTTGAAACTGGAGCTTGGAGCCAAGTTGGGATTTTCATACAATTTAAAACTATTGTGTAGCAACTGTGATGAAAACAAAACTGTTGTAAGTACTTCTCTAAAGTCTGGTCCTACCAGCCATGATGTGAATTTGAGAATAACTCAAGCCTTTTCACACATTGGGAAAGGTTATTCAGCCATAGAAAAGTTTTGTATGGTGATGAATATGGATCCTTTTTCATCAACTACATATGGGAAGTGTGCAAGAAGGCTGGATAACGCATACACTCTGGTATCTGGAAACATATTTGCGGAAACCCACAGAGAGATTAAAGATGCGTACAAGAATGAAGGTCATAGTTCTGCTGAAATCACAGACCTAAGTGTTAGTTTTGATGGCACGTGGCTAACGCGTGGTCACTCTTCACTCATCGGTGTAGGGTGTGTTATAGATATGCTCACCGGTTATGTCGTTGACTTTGAAGTGATGAGTAAGGTGTGTCATCATTGCTCTGTGGCAAAAAATAAGTTAGGGGAGTCAAGTGCTGAATTCAACATATGGTATGAAGGACATAAAAGCGAATGTGATATAAACCACTTTGGCTCATCTACACCGATGGAAATGGAAGCTGCATTAACTTTATGGAAAAGATCCACATCACTCGGATTTCGTTATATCACAGTTTTATCCGATGGTGACTGTAAGACATTTCATAACTTGGTTGAGAAAAAAGTGTACGGACCGGATGTTGTGATAAAAAAGGAAGAATGCATAAATCATGTCAGTAAGCGGTTAGGAACAGCTTTAAGATCTGCTGTTAAAGATTGTCGTGCTCAAGGTATTTCTTTAGGTGGTAAAGCTCATGGTAGTTTGAAAGAAGCTACAATTAAGAAATTAACCACTTACTACCAAAAGGCTATTTTGAGAAACAAAGGGGATGTGAAAGCTATGAAAACAGCAATATATGCTACCTTGTTGCATAGCATTTCTACATATGCTAAACCTCAGCATTCAAAGTGTCCTGCAGGAGCAAACTCTTGGTGTTTCTACCAATCTGCGATTGCTAACGGTGCAAAACCAAGAAATTATAAATTTAATGTAGGAACACCAATAAATGAAAAGTTCCTTCCAAAAATTCTTTCAATTTACCAAAGACTTGCATCTAATGAATTGTTAGAAATGTGTATTCGATGCGGAACGCAAAATGCAAACGAAAGTTTGCATAGCATGATTTGGGCAAAGTGTCCAAAGGAAATTTTTGTGAATAAAAGACGTGTTAACCGGGCAGTAACAGAAGCTGTCTGGGAATTCAGTAAGGGTCCGGTACGTACCATAGTAGAAACACAGAAAGCATTATGTGTAGCTACTGGAGGTTCTACAAACAACTTGCTACTATCTTAGATTGTCGAAAACGACAATTTAGAAAACGTCGTCAAAATACCAGTAATAACTCGCTCTTAACCTTATTAAAAAAGCTATACATAGAAAAGAATTCTTAGCTAAGCGAAGAGAAGGAATGGCTTATGGCGCAGGCCAATTTTAAAACAAAACTGTTTTGGAAAAATAGTGAATTTTAGATTTAACATGTTTTACTTTATTTTATATTAGATATTGAATTAAATAGCAAATTTATTTTAAAGTTTTTAAATTTTCTCTATTGTACATTTTATATACTTTCATTTTATTTATTTTATGTATTTCATTTATTTTTGAATATATTTAATATATGTTTCTTGCAAAAATTAGTCAGATAATGATATTTCCTATTTTTCGTAATTTTGAGGTCAGACAGGCTTTTTATAAAAAGCTTATATTTTTGTTTAATGTTTTGAAATTGAACTGTTTTATGACTTATTTTAATGGTATATATCTATACAATATATTAACAACTTATTACAAAATTTAGATATTGGTTTGATATTTATTTATTGATTTGTATTCTTCAAATTGCGTTTTCTCAGTTTGAGTTTTTTCATTAAAACACACTATTTAAAAGTACAAAACTTCTACAGATATTTATGAAACAACTTGAATATTGGTCTGTATGTTTATTACAATGTCCTTAATAAAATTAGGGATCCATTTTTCAATATTTTGATTAGAAAAAATTTTATAAAAGAAAATGTAGC
Source organism: Trichonephila clavata (assembly GCA_019973975.1). Taxonomy (NCBI): domain Eukaryota; kingdom Metazoa; phylum Arthropoda; class Arachnida; order Araneae; family Nephilidae; genus Trichonephila; species Trichonephila clavata. The sequence goes on from BMAO01014917.1 coordinate 5,680, forward strand.
AGAAATCATGTTTTTTTTAGCCTTTTTTCCGTTGTTGTATACATTTATTTTTTTTTTTTCTCCAAAACTAATTTGTTTTATTGCAAAATAGATCCCTACAGTTATTGCTAATAGTCTTATAAGCCTAAAAAAATTTTTGGTGTGAAAACAAAAATAATTGTAAAAGAAGAAGAAATTTAAAAATCGTTAAAATTTTTTAAAAAAATTAAATTTTTAAAAATTTTATCAAAGTTAGCTTTATTTTTCATGGTAAAATTTCTTTGTTTAATAGTAACTGTTTATAATATACGCAAAAGATATTTTAAAACCCTTAAATAAAAAAAAAAATTGAAAAAAGGTGCCGAGTCCCCTTAAAATGTGTTTTACACGAAATGTGTTTTTTTGAAAATAATCAAACGGGGACAAGGATTGCTGAAAAAGTTTCTAAAATAATTTACTGAAATTTTTTGTGTATGTTCTGTATAATAGTAGAATTATTTTGATCTTCAGATTTATAAATCACTGCATTATTACAAAATTTACAGTCCCTTATGTGAATATAACCACGGTTTTTTTAAGCAATTTCGTATAACAACTAAGATAAAGTGCTCTATTTTTTGTAAAAATTAAAATATCTCTTATCCTGAAGGTCACTTCAAACATTAATAACAAAGTAACATATCAAATTTGAAAAATTGAGTATTTGTTTATAAAATTTTTGTACAGAGCGGGCCCCGTTTACGTAATTTTTTGTAAATTTTTACCAGTTTTTTCCCATTTTAATAATAATAATTTTTTTTTCTCTTTTCAATTTTAGGATTTTTTCCTTAAAATATACCAAATAAATATAAAAATCACAAAAAAATCCCCATATCTCCATTTTTTCAAAAAAAAAGTTGTCGCAACCAGTCGGATACCTTAAGAAGATTAAGCTCAATCAACTTCGAAGATCTCCTTCAAATCATCCTTGTATAATTCGAAAAAAGTCCAGGAGATTCATTCAAGCTTATGCTAAGAAAATACCAGACTGCCTTCTCTCGCTTTATGAGCAACCATATGAAAGTACCCACTTTTCGTCAGTTTAGAAAGTGGAAAAACTGGACATCTTATCAATGGAGGCATGTCCTTATGACGGATTACAATGACATCACGGAAATAAATAGTTGCAGTGATCATGGAGATGTAGTCTGGGAAGGCATTATGCTGAACGGGTGGATTGAGTTCCATGTTTTTGATAGAGATTCTGTAACCGGGGATCGCTATTGTAAGGCAGTGATTCTTCCCCATTTCAAACTGTTCCGATGTTCTATTGAACCAGACTTCGCTTTTATGGCTGAAAATGCATAGTCAAACATGGCTGCCGATATTCAGCAGTTACAGGAACGAGGAAATATAATTCAAAGGTTTTGACCAGCATTCTCTTCTGATTTAAATTCCATAGAACATATGTGGGGGACCTTTGGAAGATACCTTGGTTCATGATTACATCCTCCGAGAAATATCCAACAATTTAAACAAATGCTTAGTGAGAAATGGGCACTCTTACTTTAGCAACTGTTAAATAATCTGGTGCTGTGGGGGAAGTATGGAGAGACGATGCTGAGAAAATATTGCCGTAAGAGGAGCGCATATGCTATGCAGTAAGAAGCCGGCAGAATTATTGGACGTCGGGAATGTGGACGTACCCAGATGGAAGTATCCGAGGAACTTGGAATCACCCAGAGTGTCATCTCCAGGCTTTGGCAACTATTCCAAGATGATGGTAATGTGAGTAGATGTTACAGCACAGGTCGCTCCCAAGTTGCAACGCCGAATGAGGACCGGTATTTGGCAGTTACTGTCAAAAGAAACAGACGTAGCACAGCATCAGACATATCTCGTCAGCTCACTTCAGCTACCGGTAAGACAATTTCAAGACTAACCGTGTACAGACGCTTAGGGAACATTGGTCTATATGCTCGTAAGCCTGTCAGATGTATTCCCCTTACAGCAACTCACTGTCGCCTGCGATTAACCTGGAGTAGAGAGTATGCATTTTGGACACCGCAACAGTGGTCCTGTGTGATATTTTCCGACGAGTCCAGGTTTAGTTTGCAGTCTGATTCTCGCAGGACTTTCATATGGAGAGCGCCAGGTACCCGATACCACCAAGAGAACACCATTGAACGACACCGTTACCGTGGTGCAGGATGGTTCGTTTGAGGAGGAATTATTCTTGGTTCCAGAACTGACCTGCATGTTCAGAGTGTAACGATGACAGGCCACATCTACCGGGATGTCAATCTGGAACAACATGTACGTTTGTTTCTGGGCGCCATGGGTGATGAATTTCTGTTTATGGATGACAACGCCCCTCCTCACCGTGCAAACATTGTAGACGAATGCCTTCAATCGGAGGATATCACCCGTATGGATTGGCCAGCAAACTCACCGGACTTGAATCCAATAGAGCATGAGTGGGATATGCTTGGCCGACGAATTGCAGCCCGTCAACCTCTTCCCACCTGTCTACCGGAACTTCCGAAGCATTGATTGATGAGTGGTGTATTATTCCCCAAGATCAGATTGATAATTTGATACTCAGCATGCGTAGGCGTTGTAAGGCCTGTATTGCATCGTCCAGAGACATACTCCGTATTAACCATCATACTAACCATGTTATACTGTTTTTTGTAAATAGGTTATTTTTTTGAAATTTGCTCCAGGGAGTAAAAATCGCAATTTTTATTAATTATGTCAAACATATAGCATCTTTTTTGCTCCTTACATTTTTGTTTAATAAATAGACTTTACAAATAAGTCAAATTTGTTTTGCTTCTGTCTCTTTCTTTGCCTGAACTTCATTATCCTTAATTTATGGACATGAGTGTATAACTGACCTAATCTGCATATCATGGTTTCTTCTTCAAAAAGGGTTGTTGTCATTCATAGACCAAAGATTTCCCAAGTGGTTTATTGGAAGGACGCGTATAGAACAGTCACAATGTATATCGATAGTTATGGCAGTATAACTGTTCTTTGTGTTTCAAATATTTGAGTTTTGTTTTTTACATTGAAATTAATATTTAATTCCCTTTACGATCATATAAACGACTTTTCATTTTATGCGACGTAATAATATCTATAAGAATACAAACTTAAGAAACATAACATTTTTCAAACGTGTCTAAAATTTTGGCCACCACTATATTTTACTATCATGATGAGATACCGTAAATGTATCAGTTATTGATGAATTATTTTTATAATATCAGGAACAAAATTATATTTTGATTTATTAAGTTGATGGCATATAAAACAAATTAAAAATCAACCAAAGACATAAGTATTAACCAAACCATTTAATAATTCTATTTCTGCTCCCTTCTTTTTTGTCAGACACGTCTGACAAGTCTTTTTTGTTTTCTCTCAAATTCTACAATCTTTTTAAAATAGGATTACAAATGTTTACAAAAAGAAAATTACTTTAAAGAGTTTATAGTACTTGGCATAGAGAACTCTATTTTATATGTATTATGTAATTTTCCTATTTTTCTCATATTTAAATTTCTCATAAGTGTTGTGACTATTTTGAACTCTGTGATCTTAGTAATTATAATATAAAGAAAAAAACATAGTTAATGCATATATTTATATTTTCAAGGCATTATTAAAACAGTGTAGAGTTTTGTAGAGTAATATATTTCGCTGTTAAACAAAATGCAATCTGAGATAAATCATATTTCCTGCTTATGAACAGCACGGATTGTCGTATTAATTAACTTCTATATAATTTTATTGTACAAGTAACAAAAGTGTGTATACTTTAAACAGAAATATATATATATATATAGAAGAATACTGATAGAGTTTCCGATAATTATTAGCTTCAGAGCAAATCAGATAAATTAAATCTGTATGTTTCTATAACATTTTCCTCAGAATTTTCTAAAAATTCTAAAATAATTGAAACAAATTATTAAATAAAAATTGCCATTCAATCATATAAGAATTTATTTGATTATATTTGTATAGTTTCTATACTCCATGTTAAATTCAAAAATACAAATTAAATAAAATTGTAAATGACATAAAAAAATACATAGTTCATAATATTTCCTTTTTTTTAAAAAAAAAAAATTTGTTCTGATATTTTCCAAAATACCAACATACATAATGAAATTTTCTAAAATTTCTAAATGTTAACAATACTGTAAATAAAGAAAATTAAAAGAAATAACTCTTGTGGGGAGTTGCGAACCAATTAAGAGAAAAATATCTCAAATAGCGGAATCCTTTCATCTAATTGTACACATTCATCGACTCGCCTTTACCCTATTTCTCACAAATAACTTCATTGGAATTTTCATTAAATTCCTGCCTCTAGCAATGCAAGAGAATTAAAATATTCTTAGACACTCCGAGAAGTATAAATGAAGCAATTAATTTAAAAAGCTATTCAAGAAAATTATAGAACAGAAATGATAGATAATCCTTTTGAATATCTGGAATTTCTTTATCAGAAATTAAATCAGTACACAACTTTGCTAATTTTTAGTTAGCTTACGTGTCAACAAATATTTAGTAGGAAAAATGTCAAAATTGGTTTGGGTACCAAGTTTTATTAAAGTATATATTTATATTTATTTTTCAACAAATGCAAGATAATGGAAATCTGATCTCGATAAAAAAATTCTCTCCATGATTGAGAATAAATGGTGTAAGTGCTCTGTAACACTGGAGGCCAACTGCAAAGAGATCTATTTTCGGAATCACTTTATACCTCTGACATCTTTCCCGACATATACCGGATGCTATTAAAGATTTATTTTTATGCTTGCTTTTACGTTCGGTGGATAATTAGACTTTCATTTTGTTATCCAATGGAAGGGATTGTTACTTTGACGCGCGCGCTTAAGATAGTGAAGAAAGTAGAAGCTTTTCTTTTTTCTTTCTAAGCTTCAAAGTGATGACATGAAATTGGTTCTTATCACTTTATTTCTAATTTTCATGAAAAGGAACAAAGCAAATTTTTGAAGGTTTCTGCTTTTAATATTACTTTCACTGTATGGCTAAAATTGCTATTTAATATTTCCATCTATTGATATTTGTACAAAAAAAAATTATTTATCATTATTCAGGAAATAAAACTTTATTTTTCATTTAAGATTAAATCTTTCATAAGACTACATTTTTATACCATTTTATCATTGTTTGATAAAATGGTATAAAAAATGGATGGAAAATTCCTTGATAAAATGGTATAAAAAATCATTTGGAAAAATTCCTTAGAAAATTAATATCGTATTCATTATTTAACAATAAAACTAGATGATGATATAGTGAAAGAGATAATAATAATTTAAGATCATTATTTTGTGCAGTTTCAATAAAATGAGTAGTTCATAGTGTCAGACTTCATTACAGCCACACATGGAATTTTTAAAAATATGAACAACACCTAGTATTTTAGAACAACACCTTAGTCTTTTAAAACTTTTTCATACAAAAATCATAATATGATATTTATTCAGCATTATACAGTAGTCATTTAGTGAAAAATTCATTCATTGTGATTTTTAGATCTAAGCAGTAAAATAAAGGTAGAACAGAAATGTTAAAAAATTTTTAGAAAATATGAATATATATTTAAAATACAAAAAGGAGGACATATAGGAAGAGACTAAAGCAACTTGTCAAAGAGTTAATAATGAATTTTAGAATTTTTAAAAATAGCATTTTCTTGCTGCAATATTTGTTTAACTTATCATGTACGTAATAAATTTGTTTTATACTTTTATTTAAATTAAATTACGAAACCAAAACCTATTATTCAACCTTATATATTAACATATATATACAGGGTGGTACCAAAGTAACGGTGCAAACTTTAAGGGTAGGTACAGGACATTGTAACAATCATTTTTGTATAGGAATGTATGGGCGCAAGTGATGAATTAAGGCACAATCTCAAAAACAAAAAACAAAAAGACGAAAGTAAAAACTAAGTTTTTATTGAAAGCACCGTGGAAAAGTGTAATGTTTACAATAACTCTTCAAAATTACATCCATCTGTAGCGATACATGCTTAACAGTGTCGAGGAAGCAATTGGCGTACTTGTTCAAATATGCCAGGTATTTCATCTACACGTGCAGCAGCTTTGGATATTGGAGCATCGAAATCTTCATCTGAGTCAAGTGAAGTCACATGAACAAGATTCTCCAAAGTAAAAATAGTGGGAACACTGCCAGGAAACGTTTGCTCTTACACATCATTCTTATGTAAATCGTTTATAAATTTAAAAGCATATGTTAATAATACAATAATTGAGTACTTAAGAAATACAAGTTATTCTGTGTACGTACAAAACATAGAAAAAATAAAATATTTTGGACGAAGAAAACATTTCAAAAGCAGTTCCAAAAAAAAAAAAAATAGACTGCGGCTTCATTCTGATTCTGAGTTTTTGCTCATCATGACGAACGTTAAAAATCTGTTGTGCAGTCGCTTGCAATTGCATGCAGTCGTATTCTAATATTACGAGTTCTAGTATGGGAGAACGAGATGTATACAAATGAAGAATACTGCGAAATGGTACTGTTTTAGGAGCAGTGTAATTGAAATAAGAGAGAGGCGGCAAGACCTTATTCCTTTTCCCACTCGAAGACATCCATCTTATTGCACAATTGCCCGTACTGTTCAGCGCTTGTATAAAACTGGGAGTGGCAATAGACGTATTCCCTGTCTCGTTCCATCACTATTATTTAAGTTAATTTGGTCATTCTGATATAATAAAGCCCTTGATTCACGATTGGTGCATCATTCCACATTATGCTATAATTTGAACGGCAAATCCTGGATTATTTTGCTGCTATTTGGTAAAACAAGCTGTTTTAATCTTTTCGGTATAAGTTGTATTTCTTTAATTTAATTTTTATTTATTGTCATACAGCAATACAAATTGTCAATCTATGATGTTTACTACGATGTTTTAATATTAATATGATGTTTTTCTCTTGCTTTTTCTGTAGATAGTGAATTACTGTTCTCTAAACTCAATTTATATACGACCCCCTTTTCTGGGCAACTGGGATGCTTCAAATTTATGTAGGCATAACTCGGTCAGTTTTTATCGTAATAAAATGAAACTTTTTGTGTTTACTTTGTTTTTGTGTGTGTACTGCATCTTTTCCTAAATATAAGTGATAAGACCTGAAAACCGTATAAAAATTTAATTTTTGTATTTTTTTTTTGTTTTTGTAATGGGGTTTTGGTTCAAAAAGCGCGTAGGAACATTCTATACCTTTTTAAAAACATATTTCAAATTGGAAGTGCATATCTAAACCGAACGGTTCGGGAATTAGCTATTGGGTCACGTTAAGGCTGGACACCCTGTATATAAGGAATGGTAATAAAAAACGGGAGGTGATCAGAGCCTTATGGCATGTACTGTACTGTTTTACACTGTATTGTATTGATGTATGACACATCAAGCAAAATATGCGGAATAAATGAATATCTATTTACTTATTGAAAATTAAATGAAAATCTTCTTAAAAATAATAATAAAGATTTTATTATTAGTCATTAATGTGGTTATTCCTTATTACCACTATTCTGATTTTCCTATAACTCATATAGCTAATAAGATATATAGAACTGAAATTAATTTTGTGCAGTTTTACTGAATATTACCGAATTTCCTTCACCTTTGACAATTCATCATTTGTTTTTATTAATTAGTAACAAAAGAAACATTCCATGCGTAAATAACTTTTGTGGAGTTCCAAAATATTTTTAAAATATATATCTTTGATAAATTGATTACCAAAAACCATTGGACGTAAACTATTTCAATTTTTAAAAAAAAATATTCTATAACAATTTAAAAAGTAATGCGAACTTCATTTATGTAATGAAAAGTGAATTTTCCTGCCAATAATACATAATGATATCTTAAAATTTGCTAATTAATGGTAAAAGCAAACATGTATAAAAACATGGTAAACATCAATTCTAATTTATATATCTTCAAATCAAGTAACCAACATATCATCGAGATCACCTTCACTGTGACACATAATTCGTTCTAGACAAGAATCTTTAACCAGTGGTGCACATGTTCTTGAAAGTGTGTGTGAAAAGATTTCTTTGAATGTAAGGCGAAAAATTTTAAAACAGAATAATTTCAACTTTAATTAAGGAAATGCTCAACATATATAGGAAAACAAAGATTTAAATAGGAAGCGTTAAATAAAGTATCTACATTGAATCTTTATAACAGACTTAAGATAGTTATCTAAAGTGCTAAATATATTCCAGACAGTAAACTTTCAGAAAAAAAATTATCTCAAATAAATGTGTACTATCATATTAAAAGACTTATAGGGTTACCGCCAGGGAAAGTTTAAAGAAATCCTGGTTTATGGAATATATCGGTAGTATTTCTCCTGTGTACTTACTGACTACAAGTAATTTCATGTATGCTGCAGTGGAGATTTATTGAGCCTATACGCAAAAATAGATATGAATTATGTTCAGGCTAATGAAACTTTTTCATTCAAGTTACATTTGGCACATAAGTTACAAAATAATTTCCTTCAAAGCAACAAACTTTAAATTTTCAAATAGTATCAGTTGACATTTGTATATTTAGTTCAGATAGCGACAAAACCAACGAACCAGAATGACGAGTACATAGATAGGCTTGTGAGAAGAGATTTCACTATCTACTCACAGTAAATTGGATTTCATTTTACAAAACTTATTATGGAAAGACTGTATGCAAATGTATCCTGGTGGAAAACTTACTTGGGAACGGCCAGTTAATTTGCATTTACATGTGCCTCTTGGGTTCAACTATTTTTAATATCCTCTTATGTTCCTGCGTCAATTGCATCATTTGATGGTACTCACATATCGTATTCTACAAACGTTGCATATTTCCATCGTTAAATTCAGGTCATGTAGCTTCAGCACTAATACAGCACTATTTCAGTACAAGTACAGTGCTGGCTCGAATGCTGTTGAAAAGCTGGATGATGTCCTATGGGGCTTATTTTTTTTTTGCATTTCTCTGTTATTATGAGGTTTAAAATCATCGATAACAATATTTATAGAACAAGCTTGCAGCTGATCCTTTTTGCCTGATACTGACTGCTACCGAACTTCCGCTTAAAATAAAGATTTAATATTACTGAAACATTTTTTTTTACTTTACCTTTACTATAATTTATATACTGCTGCATGTATCTAACTTCATGTTGTTATTGCTGTTACGTTATGATGGGTATCATAGTTTTAATGAACTTGTAGATTTAAGACAGCAACACACACACTGAGACTTATATTGAACTATATTCGTTATTAGGAATAGAGATAATTTGAGTTATCAATAATTGCGTAATTATGAAATTTAAAAAAAAAATTGAGCTGCAATGTTTTATTAAGATGATATGATCCATCATCATCTTAATCTCATGCATCTAACATTGATGTAGGCAATTCATTTTTATTTTCCAGGAATGATTCGACTCAAATGGATCATTTTCCTGACGTATGAGAATCAAGTCACAACTATACTACGTATTCCAAATCTCTGTCTGTAAAATCACAGTTAGAAACCAATATGTAGAGCTTTGAAATTAAACCAAGGCATTTCAAGTGATCATATAAGAGTCATACCTATTTGCAGAGAAGACAGTAATATTGTCTGCAAATAGGTATGATTATTATCGATATTATATTCCGTGTGAACTAATGATACTACACTGATGAAAAAAATTAGGGGAGCAAGGAAAAAAGTGAAGAAACTATTGCGTGATAGCTGTGAGTGGGCTTAAAATGGAGAACACAGGTGTTACAAAACGCAACAAGGAAAAAAAGCAAAAACAATTGTATGGGATCCTTAATTCTTTAGAATGGTAAAAAAAAGAACATGAAATGATGCCTCAGTGCAACAATTTGGTTGCTTGTAAATGACAAAAAACTTATTGTTTGGAAGTGATACAGAATTTTAAATTGGATGTGTGGTGCTCCAAAACTTCTAAGATTTCTGCACACCTGTTTTGCACGGATGCGATGAGGTTATGGATGAGGCATATATGTAGAACTCTTCCAGTAAGTGGAAGGCTGGAGAAGTGGTATCTTCTAGACTTTGACAATAACAGGAGGGATTGTTCAAGCAGTAACGTGTTGCCGAGAGTGTCCCAAATATGTTTGATCAGATTAATATCAGAAGAGCATACTGACCGTTCCATACGTTGTATTGTATCAACTTCAACAAGGTTCTCTTAAATCTGTCGAAAGCACAAACTTCCTCCCCGTGGTGTGGTGTGATAGTTATAAGAAGGGTCGCCTGCTCAGGTGTCGTCCTATTCACTTGACCATGGTTAAAAATTACGAGGTCTGTCGCCAAAAGCCCTCGTGTATAGCTCAAAATAGCGACGTAAGTATTCACTCACTCAATAAGGTTCTCCACAAGGAGAGTCGTATAAAGTCTGGTCTTAACCTGCATACAAAAAATAATCACCGAAAGTTGCAATGTAAGGTACGACATGGAGTCTCAGAATCTCGTCTGTATACCCTTGAGCCTTCTAAATGTTCCTCCGAATGATATGCAGGTCAGTAGGTTTGCCTATGAAGATTCCAGCCTTTATCACCAAACCAACTCGTTTGTAATGTGACTTTTCCTGAACGAATATACAGTTATTTCAAATGGCTCATTATTTCCATAAGAAAACAATCTATTGTCACATGATGAATTAAATTGGGACTCGTCCGTAAACAGCACTTGACTCCAATAATTTTGCACATCCATTTTTGATGCTCAGCATTCCACTTTTTTCGATCCTCATTCTGTCTTGCTATCAACAGAATACACACCATTGGAATATGTGCATACAGTCCACCCTCATGAAGCCTATTTCGGGATGTTTAGCTGAAGACTCTACGTCTTATTGCCGAAAGAAATTATCTTTGAATCTGCGTTGCATTGGCTGTTCTGTCTCGACAAGCTGTTAAAATGATATATTGGTCATTATTTACTGTGGAAGCACGTGGACGACCTTTTCCTGGCCAACGTTAACCATACCCTGTTTCTTGAAATCGATTCTATAGTCTTCAATGACACTTATTACCACTTCAACAGCGTTCTCGACAGTTCTTTGTGTTTTCCCGGATTCCAGCCACCCGATAATACATCGATTCCTGAATTCTGGTAGATCACGTTGTCGAGACATTTTCCTGTCAAATTTTTTTAAAACCACGACCGAAAGGTTGAATTTCAGCACTGTAACAACGAAAAACAATAGCATCTATGAAATCGCTATTTCTCCACTTATAGCAGTGCTTCTCAAACTTCCAATATTAGCGACTCAATATTCAATCTCAATTTTCATCGCGCCTACCTTCCATACAATAACACACAATATATTGAATTCAATAATACTATACTTTAATTCTAAAGCTACAATACGATTTAAGCCATTTAAGGGCGTATATAAACGTCTCACTCAGCCAAAGCGTTATTTCTCCTGAACGTATATATGCGTCTTTCCGATAGTACGATCTTTTTTGTGCACTGTTTTGAAGGCAATAGAATGCAATAAAAGGGACTTGACAGTGTTTGCGAAGGATATATTTATTTCAGAGGATTTGCTTTTATTTATTATTTTTCTTCCATCCCCCAATACGTTACATAGGCACGCTTACTTGGAAAATGGTGGCATTAGGGAGCGAATTGCGTAACCTTTAATCAGCAGTCAAAGGATTAAGTATAAACTGTACAAATTATCAAGATAAGTGTTAATTTTTGAAAAAAAAATTGTATATGACAAGATTATGAGGTCACTGGTATTTATTAAACTTGTTCTTAACTTAGTATTGTTAAATTAATTAAATGCATTGTGCAGTACTGATACATTTGTAAGTGCATTATTATCAGTGTAAATGTTTCTTTTATTTTTATATGTTGGATGTATTTTGTTTATTTCAGTAAATTAGTAATTTTCTTAAAAAATTTTTACTTTTCGAATTTTCAATATGATAGCGTCCCCCTCGTAGAGTTATCCCGCCCCAAGGGGGCGCGCCCCACAGCTTTAGAAACGCTGACTTATAGCATAGTTTGGTGTTTGAAGTCATGAACGTTTATTTGCATATAAAGTTTTCTTCTTCATTTGTTTGCTACACTTAAGACAATGAAAGTTTTTTTCATATCTTTATTATAGAAGAAATAGTTGAGTAATATGTTCTTAATCCGGGTGCTTCCCTATTTTTCTGAGCAGCTTATTTATAAAGAGTCCACGAGTATGATACACCTTCACCTTTTAATATTCACTAGATATTGGATACCTGATTTTTTTACCTTTCTATCTGAAATTTTTTCTACGGTAAGAAATATTTTTTTCGCTATGAAGCACTATTTTAGAACGTACAAAGACGTATTTTGTCATTAAAATAAGTCGGTGCAAAGCCAGTCTCACATTAAGTTTACACATTTCCTACTTTAATTTGAAACTAAACTGGCCCACAGTGATAACGCTTGCAAGCTCATGGATGGTGACATTTAAGTCGCACCCAGCGTTCGAGTCTTGATTTCTCTGTCGTCGAATTGTGATAATGTTTGTTTTTTCTTTTGAATTTTAAAGTTCTACAGATATGGATTGGAAAATAAGAGAATGAGGTTTCAGATAAAATGTCGTTCTCTTGTTTTAAAAGTACTGCAAAATTAAGAGGTGCATCTTCAATATTTCCTGTGCAAGTTCTAGTGTGATAGTAGTAATCAACGAATAAAATTTCGATTTACACAAGTCAAATAAAAGGAGCATGCAATCAAGTTCCCAAACTTTGTTTCCCAAAAGATTTAAAATTAAATATCCTCGTTAATTCTATAGGTCATTAGAATGTAATTTATAATTGGCTACCCTTGCAGAAAGGGAAAATAAACTCAGAGCTTTCAATGGGTTTAATACCATGTTAATTAATAGTTTTGCTTGGATGTACTATCGAACGTGAACTAATTAGTTTTGCATTATACTCCAGGACAAGTAATATTTGGGGATGTAATGTTCCAATTAACTATCGATAATGCATGTTTTAATTATTCTAAACTATTGATTTGATTAATAGTTTACATTATTTAGTTTCAAGAACTGCATTTATATTTTTATATATAATTTGCTAATTAATTTGATGTACAAAAAATTGTTATGTTTTTGTACAGCAGGTATATTATCTTTCCCTCATATTTCTTGATAATTGATCATTTTGAAGATTAAATTAGACGGATTCATTTTTTTCCAAGAAGATATTAGCTTATTCTGTTTTATTTTGATTTGTTTACGTCACTCAATTTATATTTGCTAATATTATAATTGTATAAAATTTCAATTTATATCGCTAGGTATTTTTATTTTAACATATTCGTAAGTGTATACAGTTTAATACTTCTATTCCGGATATCAATTAATAAATTTCAATTATTGAAATATAATAAAAGACTTTCGAATAGCAATAGCGAGTGTTAAAAAATATATATTTTATTTTCATTAATGAAAACAAAAACATACATGTTTAGATTTAGAAACAGGCTTGAGTTAATTTTCATTGTGCCCATTTGGCACATATATATATGCACATTTCATTGTGTATATATATATATATATATATATATATATATTTATTCATATATATATATATACACTGGTGTCCAAAAGTTAAGCATAAATCATAAGATGCAAAAAACATGGAGTAAATATTCGTAAAATTATTCCAAATTTCCTGCGGATATTAATTGCGTGGAGAAGAAACATTGGGTTTATGTAAAACTTTTCAGTCGACTACGTCCAGCGCGAAACACCGGTGCATGTTGGAACGCGGGGAAACCGATCCACGCAGCAAAGGCAGTTCAGACAAGTTTCGCGCAACTGCTGTGCGAAGAAACATTGTTAACTATCAAACAAGGTGAATGATGGCACAAAGACGCCAATTGGGCATGTTTACGAAAGGAAGAATAGTTGGAATACTGGAATCCTCACGATCACAAACCGAAGTGTCTCGAATGCTGAATGTGGACCAGTCTGTGATCTCAAGACTGTGGCAGAGGTTTAAAATAACGGGAGATGTTACCCAACAACCAGTATCAGGTCGACCAAGAGTCACAACCCCTCACCAAGTCCTATATCTGGTAATAAGTGCGCGACGTCAAAGGGACAGTACTGCCAGAGCACTGGGTTCGGCACTCACAGTCGCCACAGGAATTCGAATTTCGAGACAAACTGTTTACAGGAGGCTCAATCATGCTGGCCTGTATGCTAGAAGACCAGCATTTTGCATTCCCCTCACGTCTGCGCATAAACGCGCTCGTTTGAACTGGAGTTTGAAATAATAGCTTGGAGTGTGGGAGAGTTTGCCAATGTGATGTTCAGTGACGAGTCCCGGTTTAGTTTGAGTAGTGATTCTCAGCAGGTAACGATATGGAGAGAACGTGGAACACGTTTTGAACCAATGAACATAACATAAAAACATCATTTTCCGTCAAGGGGAGTAATGGTATGGGCAGGCATCATGATGGACGGCCGCACAGACTTCCAATTCTTCGACACGGGGTCTGTGACTGCTCAAAGATACAGAGGCGAAGTTCTTGAGCCTTATGTTCGCTTGTTTCCAGGTGCTATCGGTCCTGACTTCATATTCATGGAAGATAATAAGCCATCTCACCGAGTGGTGCTTGTTGATGACTTCTTTGAAACGGAAAACATCCAGCGCATGTCGTTGCCTGCGAACTCCCCTGATTTAAATCCTATCGAGGATATATGGGATATACTCGGGAGACAAATTGCAGCCTTTTCGCACCCACCAAGCTCCGTTACAGAACTGAAGAGAGCTCTCAAGAAGCTTGGAACCGTTTGAGCCCACAACCCATTCATCATATCATAGCAAGTATGGTAAATCGTTGTGCAGCTGTCAGAGGTGACCACACGCTTTATTAAACTGCAGCATCTGTATTTTATTTAACGTTTTCTTTCATTTTTTCCTTAAAGTGTTGATCCTTGCTATGCTCAGTTTTCTTTCAAACTCCTACTTTGGATAATAAAATTAATTATTATGATTCTTTTGATTTGCTTCCTTATTTTATAACCATTTTACACTCGCATATTACGTTTCCCACCATTCTGATTTACAGTTCCTTCTTTATTCACATAATTATCAATTATGCTTAACTTTTGGACACCAGTGTATATGTGTGTGTGTACGTATTGTTTCAAGTCAAAACCAAGCTTATTTAAAAACGGTTTTATTCAGCGGGAGAAAAAGGACGCCTAGTGAAGTCTAAGTGGCTTCACCCCTAATGTCCAGATGTGTTAAGTACCCTTCTTAGATATGTGTTGTATTTGAAATTTAAGAATGTCAGACGGGGCTACAAAAATAATGATCTAGGATTGGAAGTGTTCTGTGTTTGGACCATCTGTTCCGAGAAATAATTGGATGTTTAATTTAAGAATTCAAGATATAGCGGGAAATAAAAGTTAGGTGGTTTTAAGGAATTTAATTTTAGATCTAATTTAAGTATCCTTGTGCATACATTGTGACGGATCTAATTGCGTCCTTCCTTTAATCTTCTTGGTAAATTTTTGGTTTTATGAATTCGTATTTACTCGCAACCAATACTATGAAGAAGCAACTGTGATTATGTAGAATAGGTTGGATATATATAGTTATAGCGCATCTTACTAACAAACTATTGTTCAGTGGTAGAATGCTCTAACTAACTACAAATAAATTCTACTAAACTAAATTGATGACCAGCCAGATAGATTTTTATGCTTTAATGACATCTATATACATATTTACAAAGTCTAGTGAGTTCTGCCTATTTATTCTAAATACTATCAACTATACCAGAAAACGGAGCAAACATCATCTTTGCAAAACTAGGTCAGAACTGGACTCGGAAGCGAAACAAAAACACATTTTACACATACAGAAAAAGTGGGAGCGCCATCTATAGGGCTTTTCGCCACAATCGTCTAGGTCTTCAAGCTAGTGAGATATAAAGAATCAGGGAAGGAGGATAGATTGCCACCGATCAGATTTTATTCTAAATTTAGAGTGTTTCAGAAATTAGACAGCGGAAAGAATTAAAGTGACGATTGGTCACTATAGTTAAATTATAGCCCAGATATTTAGGATGATCAATATTTAAGAAGTCTTCTCATGATTCGAGTATCTCCTGATTTACTTCTATATTGCTTACATTAGGAACATTCACTCTTCCATTTTGATTTTATAGAATTTCGTCTGTTGATGTTTTATATATTTAATAAATAGTTTGAAAAATGATAGGACGAGTCATCCTTCTTTCTATTCTCAGCACTAGGCGGGATTGAGAGAAGATTTCAACTCTTATAATATATATATATATATATATGTATATCTACTTTTATGAAAATGGTCAGATAATGGTTGAAAATTTTGTTGGAGTTTTTCTATAGTTGTTGGGTTATGAATGCATAATCTTTAAAGGTTTTTCTAAATCAGTTTTAGTAAACAGGACTGAATTTATTTATTCATCATATCATCTAATTTTTTGATGCTGATTGATTTTTTTCTTAATATTTAAATTGAAAGTAAATTCCATAGATATAAACTAATGAAAGTTTTCTCCAATATGGTTAAGAAAGTTTGTTTTTCTCATTATAATGAATTTGGTCCCGAAAAAAAGGAATTAATAACCAAAAACCAAATTTGCAATCCATAAATTTATAATAACTCATAATCATTGGTTTTCTTGGAGCTTGAAAACTTAAGAATAATATTACTTGAATTGGTATATCATGATGCCACTCATCATTTTTTTATATTGGCTACCAAGTATATCTTCCCAGTTTTTGAAGAAACCGCACATGTTTAATTCTTCTTTAGTAAATTTACCATTTTTATTTATAATTTATTTACACTGCTCAAAACAATTAAATGATATTGTAAATATTACGTAAAATAAAGGAATAAACGAAATTTTTTGCTCAGAAAAAATATGAAGAGATCATCTATATTGTGGGTCACAATTTGTGACATATGATATATTATAGGCATATATTCAAAATATATATATAATGGCGAAGCAAAAATATTTGTCCATAAAGTTTTCGAAAACATATTCTGCGATTAACAACTTGTTTGCAATCGTTGTTTGAATGCGAAGAATAATTTTGAAAACAAGTAATATAAAAAAAGTTTAAGTCAGTTCCTACTTTGAACGATTGAATAGAAAGTACTGTATTAATGATTGATTATTTGAACAATGTATATGTATATAATAGGAATTAACTACTAACGAATAATAGAAATTGAAATAATTTTCTGAATAAAAAAAAAATTATGTACCATGTATTTGTAACCATTTCCATGCATTGTCATCCACTTCTGAGCTATGATCCAAATTTCAAATCTTTAGCTATTCGGGAAGTTAGTTTAAAATCAATTATAAAATTACACCTGGACAAACAAGAATGCAATTTAATAAAAACATGGCAAAAAGAGCATGATTTCTCTGCATTGTTGTAACAATGTACATCCGATTTGGCTTGTTTGGCTGAAAAACTGGTTTTCAACGCCAGCTTTTGTCATTGTTTTAACAGTTACATTGTTGCAATAATGGAGACGAATCTAAGTTGGCGCAGAAAACCTGTAACTAATTTAATTTAATTTAATTAATGAGTAATATTTTAAAAACTGTATTAGCATCATCCACTACAAAATAAAAAAAAAACTTGGCTCAACTTGATTGGATGAATTGAAAGTATTTTATTAAGGATTGAAATTTTGAACAAGATAAAGATATAAATATATAGAGAGTGAGCTATTAGTAAGAATTGAAAAATCAGACAATACAAGTTTTCGTTTCAAATAATAAACCGTCGCAAGGGATTTTTCATCCTAAATATTTGAATTTCAAAATTCTTTATTGAAATTATTTTTAAAATGTGTAAAAATCGTCCGTAAATTAAAATTAATATTTTTCAAAAATTTATATTTATTTATTTTTACTGTCACATCTTTAATACTCTTATTTATGCTCGGAGAAAACTGGTTTAATATCTCAAAAACTTACTATCGGAAATTTACGAAATTGTTTTAATCAGATTTCATTTGCGTAAGCTCATACTCGGCACAAAGAAGATTCCACAACGGTTAATTCGGGCTTGCGGTAGTCCAGTGGTCAAGGTATGGGATCGTGGTTGGAATTCAGGAGTTCGAGCTGAGTACCACTAAAGACCCGCTGTGTAAGTGAGCAATGCACGTTAAATATGTCGAGAGCTCAAACGTTCTCCCGATGTTGTGGTGTGGTAGTTAGGGGAGGGTGTGCCAGCTTACATGTCGTCCTCGTCACTTGATGGTTCAAAATTATGAGGTTCGTCGCCAAAAGCCCTCGTGTAGCTGAGCAAAGCGACGTTGATATTTACTCACTCACTCACAACGGAAAATTCTACTTTAAAATTAAATTACATGTGTCTCAATTAAGTAAATTAATTCATAATTACTACAAATAAAATCTAATAGAGCCATAAATGTGACACCTTTTTTATTTGCTACAAATAGAAATGCTGGAATTGTAAGAGTGTATTTATTTAATTCTGTGTTTAAAAGAAACATTATTAAATTGAATAATAAATTTATATAGCATGTATTTTAATTAAGGGAAATTTAAAAATTCACTTATTGTTTTTTTCAAAAAAAAATCCCATTTTTATTCCCATTTGGTGCCTCATTATCAGAAAAATTCATTTCCCCACTCATTTTTTTTTTTTTTGACGCATCAATTAACAAAAAAAATTCCTTTAAAAAAGGTATATTTAAAAAAAAACACGATATTGAAATAAAGTAGATAAATTTTTAACAGATTTTTTTTTTACCATCATAAGGACAAAGATGAAGTGCAGCAAAACATTCAACGAACATTGCAAAATATCAACAATAATTTTTTTTCATATTTCATTTGGAAAACTGGCGTAAGTAAATACACGACTCAGTAGTTCTTTAAATGTTAAGTTTTTATGAAAAAAACAAAACAATGACTTGTATTTAAATATCTGAGATTTTGACAAATAACTCAGGTATATAATATGTTGAAAATTAAAATAGATTTATTTCTTCTCGGAGTAAAGAACGTTCAGATTTAATATGTAATTGTTGGGTTATCATATATTTATATAAAATATTTAACAATGATCAAAATGTATTACAGTTGCGCTTTACCTAATAATTTTGTTTTTTCATTCAGATTTTTTAAAAGTTATTCCTGATTTCTGTGGTGGAAATAGAGATAGTGATATGATTGTTCGTCTAAAGAATTGAAAACGGGAACCATTTTGAAAAGCAAATAAATACCATAACTGACTATCTCGTGAGGTTTTTCTCTGATTTTCTTTGATTGCGGCTTCTTATTTAGGGAAAAAGTAAAATGCAGATTGGTTATAGTATATAAAGCGAGAATTTTGAGTATCTAGGTTGCCTAAGCGTTTATCTAAAGTAAGTATCATAGAGAGATTGTTTGATCAGTTTTCTATTTGAATTGGAATCAAATCATTAGCTATGACGAAAGACATTATCAGTTCTTTGGAACATCAACGTCAGAGTGCTATCGATTCTTTTGGTGATTTCAGATGAGTGCTGTTTTTTTCCCCATTAGAATTTCATAGCTACACTGCTGGCCATTAAAACTGCAGCACCATGAAAAGGAAAGCATATATAAAACAGATATTCATCGTACGTAAGCAATATGGCATGCAGACTAAAAGATTAAATTTGAAAATTTTATGGGTTTATAGGATTGCGAAATTAGTAGAAAAGCTGTGACCTAAAACGGCACTTGCTCGGTTAGGAATGGAGTCTAACTAGGTGATAGAAATGGGTAACACATTCCTTGCTACCTATTTAGCATTATTAAATTAAGCGACATGCACAGATGGGTTGCAAAACCTTACTGAATAATGTAATTCTATCACTTTCGGTTAATATGAAAATTTTTCTTTGAAATTATATTCCACAATATACCACAAATTCATTTATCTCAAAGCAATAAATCTGCTTTCTTCAGATGATTATCATCATCTTTAGAAATCTTAGAAACCTTACATAGGTTTACACACACACATACGAACATGCAAATAACAGACAAACTGGGTTTCGGGAGGAGAGCCGGTATTTTTTTCAGCTCGTTTACGTGGGAATCTGGCGATTGGTTTATAGATTCACATCACTGTAATACAATATAACCACAGAAACATCTAGAAGAGTGCTTTTCAAAGTTTTAATATTCGCGACCCAGTATTCAATCATAATTTTCATCGCCCCCCTCATAGAATAATAATGTATTGGAATTCAATTTTACTGTACTTTGATCTAAATAGATCTTTGAGGTCTATACGACTTTAACCTCTTAAATACCGCCGGCGTATATAAGCGTCTCGCTCAGCCAAAGTGTTAATTTCCCCGGACGTATATATACGTCTTTTCAAAGTACGATCTTTTCTATGCACTGATATCCATGAAATTATTCCGAAGGCTTTGGAATGCAAAAAAAGAACCTTGGCAGTGTTTGCGATATATTTACTTATTTCAGATTATTTGCTTCTTTATCCCCCATTCCCAAAACATCACATACGCGGGCCAACGTGCAAAACGATTGACGTTGGAAAGCGAATTGTGTAACTTTAAAAAGAAATATTGTCGTAAATAAAAAATACGGTTTATAAATAAATAATAAACCTTACAAATTGTTAAGATAAATGTTAATTTTTGTATATAATTTTATATATGAAAATCCCAAGGAGTCACTGGTAATCATTAAACTCCTTCTTAACTTAGTATTGTTAAATTAACTATAAAACACATATTGTGTAGCACTGATACAGTTTTATGTCAGTGTAATTCTGAGATAATAAAAAATAAAATAAACATATTTTTATTTTATTTTTTATTATATCAGAATGTATTTTGTTTGTTTACTTTCAGTAAATTAATAATTTCTTAAATAACTTTTTTTTCAACTTTTCAATATCTCGCACCCTCTTGTAGAGTTGCCACGTCCCCCAAGGGGGGCGTGCCCCCCAGTTTGCGAAACGCTGATCTAGAATGTTAAATGGGATGATAGTCCTAAATCTTTCCAAATGTCCTGTTTAAAATCCTCTTTATTCCACAAACTTTAGTTGGTTTATTTTGTTTTGTTTTTTGTCATGGATGATCACACAAAATTAATAATCTACAATCAGATCCTAGACTCACAAGTATGTATTTATTTATATTGCGCTAAAAAATGTTGAGATGCAAAAAATTTGATGATAAAATTTCAAAATTATAATTTATTTATTTATTTAATTTATTATGACGCTAACATGGTAAATTTAATGTTCCTCAAAAGTTTGTTTGCGTATAAATTTCTTGAATTTATTTTAACCATTCGCACGTTGGAGGTTTTCCATTAATTGGTCCTTACAGATTATATTGTTGACCAATTTAGTTCAATTAAATGACATCACCAAATATCGTTATCGTTACAATTGCTTAAAGCATGCATTGAAGCTGCTTTCCACTATTAGTTGAACATTGCGACATTTGGCAGCATATTTTGATTTGAAGAAATTAATCAACGGAATATAATATGTAAGTATATATAGTTTAATTTTTCTGATCAAAATATTAATTTCATGTGAATTTTTATGAACTTTGCGCTTTGAAGCTGCACAAGGGCTGTTGACGACAGACTCATAATTTTGAACCGCTCTCAAATGAAGGGAAAACACTGAACAAAATATAAAGAAAAAGTTTGTTCTAATTTAAGATTCACGTTTTATTGGCTCAGGGTTTTCTGTTTGTAATATTCGTGACATATTTCAAAATGTTCTTTTTAATGAGTTTGAAGTTGTATTGCCGGACAGTTCTTGTTTCCATCTAAAACCCTTGTCTATCCGCAGACCCAGCTAAGTGTGTGGTAGAAACAGAATAATCAACAGACATGATTTCACACTAACTAATTTATTGACACCAAAATATCAATCAGACACAATAACAATCTAATTAAGATAAATGAACAAATAGTAGAACGTGGAGGTGCGATTCAAAAGCCCGGGGATAATAACACGAACCATCAACTGATTCCACGATAGCTTAAACACGCTCAATATAAACTATTCACGCACTAATAAGCTAACTTCTAATTAAACAAGGATCACGATACCTGTACTTTTATGAAGCAGATCCTACACTTGAATCTTTGTAGGAGATCCTTATCTGGATTTAATCACTGTCACTGATCCACTCTCAGTAATCCTTTTCATGGATAAAACTCCAAATACTCTTAATAATTCCACGATCCTTCACTCCACAACTAACAAATTAACTCGCCAACACTCTTGTCAACTCTTCAAACTCGCGAATACAGAATTTATATAATATACTTCATTTGCATAATCACGCTTTCTTACTCTGCGAAATTTGGTTGAAATAAATATTTTCCCTCAGAAGAATCCCCAAGGAATTAGTGAGAGTCGCGTATAGATATGTCACAAAGTGAATAAAAAAATGTGTGCAATTAGTTTTGACATATTCTAAAATAATAATAAGTACGTAAAGTTTTTCAGATGTATGTATTAAATACATCTTGTTAAAATTTAAAAAACGAATTTTATTAGGTATTTACGCATTATCAGTCATTTAATTTCGACAAATACAAATACGTCAGCAAATGTCACTATATGTAATAAATATTGGAAGACTATATCCCCGTACATTTTGAAACACAATAATAGCTTTGACAACATTTGTTGACATCTTTTGAATGGGCAAAAATGGGCCTACTGTATAATATCTAAGCATCGATCATTCTTATAAACACTTTATAATTGGAAAACAATTTTATATATTTTTTTTTCATTTCATTAAAATTACTAAAATAACTGGAAAGACTGGAAATTAATTGATATAAAACTAAGTTTTTAAAATTACGAAGTTTTTTTGGCAATGAATACATATTTATAATTTAATTAAAATTATAATAAAAGGGGAAAAAATTACAAGCTTTTTTTATTTTGAAAGGGTTCATAAAATATTTAAACTTCATTTTGAAAATTTATTTATCAAAGTAAAATAATTCCTGAAATGTCTTCTTTTTTTGTTTAGAATTGTATTATTATTCCTCCAAACAACAACCAATTAATTAAAAGTTTATTAAAGTTTATGTAACTACTTAAATGAACTTAACAAGAATTAATATTTTTCTGTTAAATATTAGCTCTAAAATATCTACGTAAAACATTTTCTCACCATCAGTACCTCGGGATACAGAAATGATTAACTTTTAAGTAAAATTTGAATATAGGAACATTTAAACTAGTTATCCACCAGATTGATCTTCGAAATTTCCGTTTGGCGTCATAAAAGTTTATAAGCCCTGGGGACATTTCCTATCATCCATTAAGTATTGAAACAAACATTTTAAAATACCCTGAAGATCAAGCAATTTGCATCAGTTTCCCAAAGCCATTAACTGTTGTTGGAAAAATAAACATTAACTTTGTTTGGTTCAAGCTGAGTTAGAAGGGATAATTGGATGCTTTTCACAGATTAAAATGCTACAAATGGAATGTTTTCTTCTTGAATGTATAGTCTCATTTCCACATTCATACCATTCTAATAAAAATTATAAATATAAAATAAGTTTTAAAATTTTGAGTTATTTATAAATGATTCAAATTAATTATTGAATTTTCCTCAGAAATTGAAGGTTATACAAAGTAAGCCAACACTAAAATGAGAATAACACCGATAACACCGATAAAAAAAGGTTTTTTTTAAAAAAAAAATGGGTTTACTTTCAATCTTTACAATTTGCTTTACATAATTTTTTGCACCTTAAATTTCAAGAGCAAAAGGGAACGCTGAGTTTGATTCAATTTGTTGATTAATTGGTACTAATATTTTAAATTTATGTGGTGGTAGTTATATTTGCTGGTTTCAATATTCAACTGTTTCACACTGAATTGGAATTTTTAGTAAAATTTAATTCTTCTATTAAATAGTTTTAATCAATTATTTTTCTGCTAATAATAATTAAATTATCGTACTGTCATCCGAAACAATCGTGTGTAGAAAATTTCAGCTCAATTGAGTGACTTAAAATATGAGAAAAATTCTTTTAAAATTTTGACTCACATATAGTTGCAACGTGAGTAGAAGAAAATCCTTAAAAATTATTATTCATATTTTTTTCAGAAATATGAAATGTGTTTTTATGTATTACATCATCCACCAATTTCATCAATTTAAATGATGTCGTTAATTTCTGTAAATAGTACAAAGAAGTTTGAATGTCTTATGACTGATGGTCAATGACCAGACATTTTAAAGATAGTTCGAACATAAGGATGAACGGATTCAACTGTTGGCTATATATCGCCGCATTTGCGAAGTAGTTTGATTTGATGTTATTGGTCGACGGTATAACAACTATATATATATATACCCATTAGCATATTTTTATTCAAACTACTTTATCTCTAATAACTTGAGTTTATTCATATTCTTCATAAACAGATGAAGACAAATTTAAAATATATATTTGTAAAATGATATAATCGAATCAGCACTATTAACTACATAAGATCCTGGCAGGTGCTCTCGGCAAAATTAAAAAGTCTTAGTACAGTTTCACATCGTCAGAGCTCAGGTGCGTCCACCAGGAGAGAAAACTGAGTGTCAAATGTACTTGCGGCGTTTGATGGTGGTACACTGCCTATATGGTGCTGCAATAAAAAAGAAATACCAAATGCCAGGGAATGTACTAGGTCTAAAAATCCGCAGCCCCATTAGAAGTTTTTAAAAAATGCATAAACATGCATTTAATTTAGATGGGTTTGAAATTTTTTATGCTTGTAGATTTTGAGTAAAAATAAATATTAAATAAAGTATATGAATAAGATTTAATAGAAAATATATTTGCTTAAGAAATATCGTCAGACATATTGAATAAGGAAATTAAGTAATAGAAGTCAAGCACTGAAGATGTACTATTTTTGGCTCCTGAAGACATTCGGTCATGACTTTAGCTGATACATGCTGAATTTGTCAAGATTTGTGGGAAACTGTGGAAAATTCGTAATCGAAGAGCCAGTTCAGATTCCCACCTCGTAACTTAACCAAAGATTAAAATTACAATGCCTGTGGCCAATAATCCTCGGGTAACACAATCAAAAAAGTATATCAAATCAATTATCAGATTTATTATATTTATAAAACAGCGTTTTTAACAGAGGATTATTAAAAAAAAAATTTTAATAAATTGAAAGATGATGCTATATGTAATATATCAAAAACAAAGGTTTTATTATTTTTTTTTGTTCTAATGACAAAGCAAATTAAAAATATATAAGAGCAAAAGATTAAGCAAATAACAAACGGCAAATTTAGAAATGATTGAAATCATTGCAAAACGTTTTCTAGCATTCCAGTAGAACACCGCTTCAGAGTCACTGAAAAAGTGTTGCACTTTGATTGAGACGATCTCGAATCATTGAATCTGTAGAATCACAAATAGAGCAGCCAGGGTTCGAAAAAATTCCTATACGGGGGGAGATGTTCTGCCAGGTAGTCACATTCATCCAGAAGTTAAAACTAGATATCGAAAGAAAAGAAAAAAAAATATTTCGATATAATGCAAATAAGAATAATAAAATATAGATTTTAAAAAAAAAACTGAAAAAACACCCTTTCATAGTTTATCGAAATAAGTTGTAACTTAATCTTTTAGTCGCCAAATCTGGAAATGGGACCTGAAAGTAGACGCCAGATGTTGAATTGGATCTGAAAATGGGAAATCGTTAATAGTGATGATCCTGACCATGACAAAAGATCAAAATTATTAAATTATTGTGCTGTCATTAGTCCTGGACTTGCGACAAAATTTCGAATTAATCTGACCTTTTGAAGTGGATAAAATGTGAGTTCTAATATTCCTTTACATACAAGTAAATCTTATAAAAGGGTGTTAAAAAGTAGCGAAATTTTCAAAACTGAAAATGACTAATTTATTATCTGTAAACACACTTCCCGTGTCTCAATTAATGTCAACAATGAACGTGAAAAATTATATATAGTTTCATTATTCATTGTGACTTATTTTGACAAAATAACAAAAAAAAAAAGGATTTGTAAAAAACTGATAAAACTACCATTATATACTTCACTCAATCTATTCTTACTTAGCATAATGGTCATGATCACGTGATCGTGGTCAATATGCCATGAGTTTGATCCTTTGTACCACTCAATACCTACTGTGCAGAGATGCTGATGCATGTCAAATGTGTTCGAGGTTCAACGCCATCTCGTTTGTGTGGTGTGGTAGTTTGGAGAGAGTGTTTCCAACTTATATGTGTTTGTGTTTTAATATTGAAGGTTGGCAAAAAGGACCAGGAGTGTTACCAATAGCCCTCGTACAGTTTAAAAAAGAGGACTTAAAGTAATCTTGTGGTCATGTTATTCTAAAAAGGTCACTTAACGTTTTGGTACAAATATTATATAAATTTAAAATACATTGTTCATATTTATATAGGTACTAGCTGGTATAACCGTTTTTCACAGGGATAAATTGAAAAACTAAGCAATACAGATTAAAGGATAAAGCAGTTTTTAATTAAATAATTTAAAGCAAATTACAAATTTAAAAAAAAAGCTTTTCGTATATATAGACTAAACAAAAAAAAGACATTTGATAAATTTAAAGTCTTAAGGTCTAATAGCTGATAAAAAATTTCTTTTTGTTTTTATAAAGCCCGTAACTCTCTTGTGGATCGAGTTTTAAAAACACCTTCCTAAGCTAATCTCTGCTTAACAACAACAAAACATTGTTACAAATTTTGTGTAATAAAAGCTTAAAATAGTATAAATAATTTATATCTATATGTGCAATATGTTAATATTACTTTCTGTTGTATTTATTTATGTAAAAATTATAATATTCGCAAGCAACGGCGTTCCATACATTATAACGGAGATTCCATGGAACCATAGCAATATGTTGGTGATAGAGCCCAGTTGGCATACTTTTTTTCGACCACGCTGGCAACTCTGCGATTGATGAAATGGTACAGAAGTTGACATGATGTAACACCACCTAATGAGGAGCTACAACAAAGAAAATAGCGCGAAAAAGTTCTCCACAAAGATACATATACATGCCAATTTTCATAGTGATCGGTTGAACGGTGTTGGAGTAAAGCGATTTCATATATACAGACACCCATTCATATATATATATATATATATATATATGTGTGTGTGTGTGTGTGTGTGTATTAATAGCTGTATGTGGGAATCCTAAACACGTGAAATGTTACATTTTTGTTGCCTGTTAACTTTAGATTTTTTTATTTGTTTCCAAAAGGAATATATCTCTAGTCAGTTAGATCTTCACCGCAATAATCTTACAACCGCAAGATGAAGACGCATTTCATAACTTCTAGCTATGAAATAGTATGAAAACTTGCGCAGTAAAAGAAACAAAATTATCAACAAATACCGCACTTTCATATCAAATGAAGAGGTTTACTTTACCCCCGGAAGCCTTTAAAATTCTTGGCTGTTGAAGCGGGAAGCCATTTGGATGATCAACCTTTTCATCCATCGAAACACGAACATTAGAGAAATCTTCAAACGATGATGGATGAGTCATGTGGGGTGAGAAGTGGTTTGCTGAATGGAAGGGGGAGTAAGCGTTATCAAGGCATCAGCGGAATTCTAGTTTTGGATAAAATATATCCAACTTTAACCGAATGGAGACCTTTCAGAAGTTCTCGATCCGCAAGTATAACCTTTCTATGTATGATTGATTGGTTAATGAGAAATAAAATGAATTGGTTTCGTAGTGAGAGTATTACATGGAAACTTCGCAGAATAATCATTGGGTCATTGGGTCTATGCAGATGGGGAGAAACACAAATGTAGTGTTAGATCAAATGCTATGCTGACCAAGTTTAATAGATATCATTTTCATTTTCAATTATGAAGCATTATAATGTATACTAGGAGTCGGCAAACCGTAGCTCTGTGTTTAGATTGTTTTGGCTCTCCAGATTTCTAACAAAACGAATTTACTAAAAACATATATATCTAATAAAAATTATTGCTTTATTTTCTCTTTCTCCTTTATAACGATTCTATTTAGAATATTTACCTTATTTGAGTCTAAAACTAAAAATTTGATTTCGTTTTAGATTTATATATTATCCGACTACTTGTGCGAATACATTATTTTTTAAATCAAGATATGGGGATTCTTTTTGTGGTTTTTAAATTCGCTTAGTGCATTTTAAGAAAAATAAGCAAAAATTAAAAACAGAAAAAGAAATTAATATTACTAACATGGAAAATTTGTAAAAATTTACAAAAGTAACATAAACGGGACCTATTCTGTAATAAAGTACATGAATAAATTTTCAATTTTTCAATTCTGAGGTGTTGCTACATTATTCATTTTTGAAATGACCTTCAGGTAAAGAAATCTCTTAATTTTTACAAAAATAGAGCACTTTATCTTAGTTATTGTATGAAATTGCTTAAAATAACAGTGATTATATTAACATAAAGGACTGTAAATTTTGTAATAAAACAGTGATTGATAAATCTGAAGGTTGAAACAGTTCTACTATTATACAGAACATACACAAAAAAATTCAGTTAATTATTTTGAAAACTTTTTTAGCAACAGCTATCCTCGTTCGAGTATTTTCAAAAAAAAAAAAAAAACCCACACATTTTGAGTAAAACTTGTTTTAAAGTAAGAGCAGTGAACGGACAATAATTAACTTGAAATTTTCTTAAATATAATAAGATGGACAATGAAATAAAATCATAAAAAACTTGTCAACTTGTGGCAAAATTCACAATTTTAGGTTTGTCAAATACCTTAAATTGCTCTTTATTGAATAAGTGTATAGTGAAGCGTTCCTCAAAATGTCGGGCACGCCCCTCTACGAAGAGGGAGCGAACTAACTGAAAAGTCGCAAACAAAAGATTATTTAAAAAATTATTAAGGAACTAAAAGTATGCAAACAAAAAAAGTACATTCTGACAACATAAGAAATAAATACGCATTTTCAATTATATAATACACTTATAAATGTATCAGTACTTACTATGTATTTTATAGCAATACTAAGTTAAGAATCATTTCAAAAAATGACCATTGATCCATGAGCTTATCACATGTAAAATTATATAGAAAAATTAACACTTATCTTGATAATTTGTATGGTTTTTAATTAATCCCTTAATTGCCGATTAAAAAGTGAATAATTTTATGAATAGCAGCACACACATAGGATTTTATTTCGGAAAAACGTATATATACGTCCGGAACAACTAGTGCTTTTTCTGAGTAACACATTTATATACATTAGTGGTACTTAAGAGATCAAAGTACTATTATAGCCTTAGCGTCAAAGTATAGTATTATTGAATTCAATACATTGTTATTGTATGAATGGGTGGCGCGATGAAAATTATTGGGAATTGATGAAGATTGAATATTGGGTTGTATATTGAAAGTTTGAGAAGCCCTGGTAAGTGCATAAGTGAAAATATTAAAATTAATTATACGGCTGAGTAAATGTCTTACTTATTGGTTGAAATGCCGCCATGCAAAGACACTCCTGTAAGTAATTTCTGACAACGTTAGTTTTTTTACATACATAAGTTGAGAAGTAATCTTGAATATGAACAAGAGATACATATAACACTCCAGCAGAAGTGACAAAAACATATTCCGTATTTTATGAAATGTTTAAGGATTAATAAAAAGAAAATTCAAAAGCATTTTGTACGAGGAAACAATCAAAGTGAATTTTAATTATTGATGCAAACATGAAATTTCGGAATAAATTTGTAGCAACATTTTTATTTTCAGGAACATTTTTTCACAACACTTGGAATCTTAATTCCAAAATTATGATATTTTGACATCGATTTTTTCTTGCACTGAACCTCAGAAATAAAGTTATATTTAAAAGATTTTTTTAGAAGGAAGGGAAAATGTGTTACTTTGTGAAATGCTTTTTTTAAATGTTTTGAAAGAGAATGTTAATTGAAATGCAAATAGTGTCTTTATCGTAACTGCTCTAGGAGGGTCGCCTCCCCCTCCTGAGTACGCGTATGTAGCTTTTCAAATAAATGGCTTTTTGAAACCTCAGTTACCTTGTTTCACTTACAAATTGGCTCTTCTCTCGGAAAGTTTGACAACCATTGGTTTATACCGATTTATTCCTTTTCCCACAAATAGGGCCCATATGTACTTTTCCTCTCAAGCTCAAAAATAGAAATATTGATAAAATCGTTTAAACAGTTGACTTTTTAGTCTAATTTGTGTATACTTTTATTTTAGTGTGACTGCCAGTATTTAATTATAACTTTATCAACGATAATTGAAAGGGACTTTAAAATACTGATTATTTTAAACTCTTTGAAAGAAATCTCGTTAATTTCTTTTTAAAAGAAGGAATTGTATTGCTTTGAAAAAATTTAATTAATGTAAATGCAAAGGCCGCACATATCCAAAAATCTTTGTTATCAATTAACAAAATTAGTATCTGTAAGATTTTGGAAAATATGTGATTGACATTGGCTTCAGTTTATCAATTACGTCTTAAGGTACAAAAAAGATAAACAGACGAATATAAAAGTATTATCTCCTCTAGTAACTTTTAAAAAATATACCGAGAAAATAATTGTTTTGTACCTTAAAGCAACTGGTTTTTTTTCATATTTAATTAAAGAGAAAATTTTGTTCCATAAAATAATCAGATAATTTTTTAAAATTAATTTTATATAACCTTAATAAATTTTATTGAATTATTCTAAAAAATATCAAAATAGTCATTAGTATTAATTTGTTATTTGTTGCTAATTACTTTTTATTTTATTAACTATGCATAAAAAATTAGTAAGAAACATATTTTTTCATCTAATTACAGCTCTCTTGTAATTTCTTTTATATCTAAAACTCTTATTTATTTTGATTGTGAATAACCTCCCACTGATCCTGTTCAATAATATAAAAAAAGCTGTACATGCATTTAAAAGCGAATGCGAATATATATATATATATAAATAAAAATTATTAATTTATTTAAAAAATTTTAGAAATACAAAAAAATTTGTGAGTTTTTCTGATATTCATGATTTTTTATTTACCTTATGATTCTAAACCATATGTTGCTAAGATTTATAAAACTAGAATTTTTGAACTCAAATGTAATAGAGATTATCTCATATGCAGAACATAAAATTAATATTTTGAATGTAGAGAGAAGTTCAAAGAGATAGTTTATGGTAATATAACTGAAACTAAACTTTCAAAGATATCCATTTTAAAATTAAATTCAGGTCTTGCACTGACAAAAGATGCAAGCTTGTATCATGATTATGATGAACAGTTAGATGTGAATTCGAATATATATTTTGTAAAACTTTAATTGTGTTTACAGAATGTTATGTAATGTGTTAAATTCTCTTACATAGGCAGACTCGAATACTATCATATTAGACTAAATCAGCATAGATCTGATTCTAAGAGATTGAGTGTAACAAAAATCAGAGTAAGGTGAATTGGCACTTTAACAAACATGATTTAATAACATAGCTGTAACATATTAAAATAGTGCAAATACCAAACAGAGATTGTGGTTTGAAAACTTTTGTATAGTGCATTTAGAACATTTTATCCTTATGGTCTGAATATAGTCTGGAACAACAGAGATATTTGCATCATTTAAACAAAAATCTGAAGAGTCATTATTTATTCCGAAATTCGATAAATCTTTTAGTAACAACATTAAAGTTGGAATTCAAGAATTTCAAGATCTAAGCGTGGAAAGAGAGTTACAAGAAACAGACTACTCTCAAGAGACATTTTCTATCTTAAGCGAAAAGGCACATGGACTTAAGAATCGCAATATATGTATATATTAATGTGAAATAGTTTTAGAATTAATTCAAAAAAAGAAAAAATATTTGTGTCTGTATTTTTGTGCATTTTCAAAATACAAACTTTTTACAGGGCAAAAACACTAAGTATAATATTTAATCACAGATTTTGTAAAGCTGTTTACGTTTCTAAATCAATAATTTTCCAAATTATAATGTAATTCTATTATTTAATATTATTCAGTCAGTTTCATATTTCGTTCTTTGCATTTATACGTGAGTCAAATGTTTGCAAACTGCTCAGTCACTATACCGTGCTATTTTAAACTGCAGACAAATCCTTGACTATGGTTTACACACAATATAACGTGGGTTTACAATTAATAATTTAACTCAAATGACGAAGTGAAAACCTGAATTGGACTCCCACTTTTCAAATACATGGCATGTACTGTCTCATGAAAACCTGAATCCCTGCAGATATAATTTTGCATCAGACTTTGCTACATGATATTAATTTGGAAACCCGAGATCAAGCTTTACATAAAGCTTTTCAGCTTTTATAAAATGTAAAAGCGCAGTATAGTCACATATCGTTAGATTACTTCCATTAAGTGAAGTGAAAACCCTTCAATTTTATAGTCTAGAAGTTGGGAGAAAATTAAAGAGAAAATATACTCATATCTTATATTGCTTTCTTTTTTTCAAAAAGGGTAAAAGTTCAATTTTCAGCTTAACTACTTCAATAACTATTTAAAGCTTGATAAAAGCGATGGATAATGTCACGCGCACGATACAATTTTTTATATGACAGTTCGCCGTGACAAGGTAAATATATATTAATTTTAAGCTTATGTTCAAAATCGTGATTTTGAAAAAAGCGTATAAATAGATAATGCTTTCGATACTTAGTGTCACTGGATTGGGAAGATACACATGAAATTGTTTTAAGGATATTTATGTATGACGAAATTATTTAAATGCAATATTTTGAGAAAAATAAGAGGAAAAAAATGTTATACTTATAACAAAAACCTGCTCTTTCTATGGAAATTACTTCTATAATAAAAATAATTTTTATGCGTATATATAGCTACGACTTACGTACAGAGCTTCAACTAGGATTTTGAAATATTCAATGTAAACAAAAAAGTTATTGCCGTTTGCGAGTTTCCTTTGAAAGAATTGAGAATAAGTATGCAAATTTGTGTATGACGTGATTGAGAAACCGTCAGTCGAGAGTAGGATTATTAGTTATTATAAATGCAGGTCCACTCCTCACATTCATCAATCGGAACTCGTACAGTAGCGAAGCGAAATGGACGTGTCGAATGAGCTCGTTCGGGGTTGTTTACTTTACGGCTTCAAAGTGGGCTTATCAGCCGCTGCATCAAGTCGCTGAATATGTCAAGCGTTTGGGGATAGTGCTGGCAATGAACGGAAGGCATGGCATTGGTTTCAAAAATTCAGGTCGGGAGATTTGTCCCTCTGTGATAAAGCTCGATCAGGACGACCACAGGCCTTGGATGACGAAGCCCTGCAGCCGGCCATTGAGGAGGATAGTAGTCAAAAGTGTGGTGAACTTGCCAGACAATTCAACACTTCCAGTGAAACGGTTAGACTTCATCTGCCCCTCTTAGGTTATACGTACAGGCTGAGCAAGTGATTTCCTCACACGCTGTTGGAAGTCCATAAGCAACAACGAATTACATCCTGTTTATTGTTGCTTTCTCGCCACCGTAGAGCATCCATTTTCAATAGGTTGCTGACCACTGACGAGAAGTGGGTCCTGTATGACACACCCAAGCGTTCCAAACATTGTTTATCACTCCAAGATGCTGTCCCGCACAGCGCAAGACCACCTATGAACCCACGCAAGATTGTGCTTTTTGTCTAGTGGACTTGTCGTCAAGTTGTTCACTATGAGTTGCTACCAACGGGCCAAACGGTCACTGCGGACCTGTATTCGCAGCAATTGGAACGTGTACAACAGGCATTGCATCAGAAGGAACCAGCACTGATCAATCGAAAGGGAGTACCTGACCTTGCACCATCAGATTATTACCTCTTCCATTCCCTGGACAATCATCTTCGTGGTAAATCCTTCACCAATGAAGCAGACGTGCGCCAAGCTCTCGTGGACTTCTTTGCGTCCCACACACCCCGGGTTTTACCGCAAGGGGATTGAACAACTGGAGACACTTTGGCAGAAGGTGCTGGATACCAATGGGGATTACTTTGAGGACTAACAATAGGCTACGCTGTTTCTATGTCATGTTCTTTTGTGTCATTAAAAACGGCAAGAACTTTTTTGTTTACCTTGTATAATATATAATTGGGTTTATCTATTTTTCAATATATTAGAAAAGATAAAAATCAACAAAACACACCAATAATTTCAGTTGATAGTAACTTTGAAAACATTATTAATTTTTTTTGAAAATTCTAGTTTAGTTTTGTACAGTTTATATGACTTGTACATACAAGCAAAATACTAATACATAGAAAGATTTTTCATTAAAAATAATGTTTTGAAAAGATGCAAATTTCTCTTCCTTTTGCCAAAGAATTTAATTTAAAGTTTTCTTGTAATGAGATTCTTAAAACAATTTTATGTGCGCTTTCTAATTCAAGATACACTAAATAAGAAAAGAAATCTTTATACGCTTTTTCAAAATCATGGCTCCTAATGCCGTGAGATATTTTAAGCATTGAATTAAATCAAGATAATTAAAACTCAATCCAAAATTAACGAAACTCTTTAAATTAGTACTTCTTAAACTTTCACTATTGGTGACCATATTTCCAATCATAATTTATAACGCGCCCCCCTAAAGCAAAAATATGGTACTGAACTCAATAATAATGCATTAGGCGCTAAAGCTACAATACGAACTTAATTATAAACCGAACAAATTAACAAGAAAAGTAAAAATTTCTTAATTGTTACTTTTATACAATATATATTAGGCAAATTACTTTTAAGTAATAGAGTAATTATCAAGTTTTTTTTCACCTCTCGCTTTGAAACAGATTGCAAAATGATATTTAATTAAAGATATATTTCCTCCATCATTCATTTCTAAAAGTAGAAATGTCATTAGAAAAATAGTCTATGGTCTATGTTGCACTCTATCCTATCCAGCACATCTAGCATTCTCGGGAACGTCTGCGTCACTTTGGGCAACTTATCGGACGTCTGCGCAAAACATGTAGAAATGCTGTACCTCGTAGAATTCCAGTTAGTCTTGGTCGAGTCGATACTTCTATAGCTACCAAATCTACCTTGAATGTACATTTTATAACTTGCGCTTTAGTTGTAATTCACAGTATTAATTATTTACGGCAGGTATTTTTATTATTAATTATTTACAGTATTAATTATTAGGTTTGTGGGGTTGTCCTATTTGGCAATCCGCTATCACCATCTTGCCTTCCTAAGGGTGTGGGGGGGGGTGGAAGCAGCACTAACAATTTCCATAATAACTATTATTTTATTTCTCTTCAAACACACTAAATCAATCACAAGTGAAACTACAAAATGAAACCCTATGAATAATATATAAAGCGAGCAATCTAATCTCAATGAATAACTCTAAGTAAACACGGCTAAGAGAACTAGACCAGGTGAACAAGCACTAGTGATCCGATAACTAAATCTACTTCAATCTGTCTTAGATCCTCAATCCAATAATTTATTATCTTAGCAATTATTTCCATAACTCGCGCTATGTTTGTGAAATACCCAATGAAATATTCTAATATTCTCACCTACATATCCCTGCAACTGCTCTCCTGCTCCTTCTATTTTACATCTACAAAAATTAGATTTTATATAGTCAAACTAATTATAATAATTATTGAAATAATGACACTCATAGATCCGTCACAGATGAACAAAAACATGAATAAATTTTTAAGTCGTAAGCGAGCATTCGACAGTAATAAAGCTTCAACAAGTGCAGAGATGAGCATAGTTCCGAAAATTAAACAAGTAAATATTCTCAAGAATATTTAAATTTTCGGTTTTCCACTACTAAAGTAAATGGAGAAGAAAAGTTATATTTGTGTGTGTTATTTGTTCAAAAATATATTGGTAGCAGACAGTATGAAACCTAATAAACATAAAAGAGCTTTAGAAACGCTTCAGGGTGAGTAGATTAACAAGCTTCGTGAGTTATTTGAATTAAAATTAAATTTATATGAAAAACAAAAGCATTTAAAAAAAAAAACGTGGGCAGTGAATGACAAAGCTTATCTTACTTCTCACAGAGTATCGTACAAAATAGCAAATGTAAAGGCCTCACACTATTAGCAAAGAGAGTTTATTTTGCCAGCAGCAATTGAGATCGTAGCAACCATGTGTTGGAGATAATTTTGCCAAAGAGTTGCTGTCCATAGACTGCAACTCTTTTGCAAAATCAACTGTAATTTTATAACTCACAGAATTATAATTAATGCTAAATAATGAAAAAGAATGTAAAATTACGATGAAGAATTTTTTTTTTTTAATATTTAAAGCGAGAAGAGACTCCAAAATGTTTTAACACTGGAGAAGGCTCGCACTCAATACTAACGTTAATGGACAAGGCGAGGTGATTGAGTCACTCCAACCTTTTTTGTTTAATTATTTTTATTGTACACAATACAAATCACAAGTTTAGTGAATAATTTAACTAAGAGAAAGCATACTTACCTACTTTCAAAGACTTCTCAATTTTTGTTTGATAATTTAAGAAAAAAATCCAATAAAATTGAACTAAAATGTTGAAAATGTGCGAGACCTTAATAAAAGACTCAAACCACAGTCACTTTTCGCTAACATTACAGGAATGTCATTTTCAGGAATTTTCATTTTCATTTCAAATTCATCGCTTTTTCTAAGATTTTGCTAAGAAACATTTGCAACTAACAAAAAAGAGGGAGCTATGTGACAAATACGTTTTGGTTCCTCTGAAGACTGTCATACAGAAGGATACTGTCAAGGTCATTGGTAAAAAAATAAACAGTTACACAGGAATTAACGATTTCGTGAGCCTGGAGATATTTTGCGCCTTGCGTGACTACTCCCGGTTTGAAAGTGTATTCAATGTAAAAATATGAATAATAGTTTAAAAAAGAATTGTGTAAAAAGTTTTTCATTATGTTTTAAATGTTTCAGAATGCTCGTAAAAATATCCTAAGTAATCATTCAATCCTTTTGTGTTCTTTTCGAAATATCATAAAACTCACATGGAATATAACGCAACAGAAACACATTATTTACAACTTCCCTAAATGACAGCAATGAATTTTTTATCTTCTTACACTTTTTTTCGGGGTCAGGGTTTTGTTTTTTCTCTTAAAAAGTAGTATTTTAGGTTTAAAAAGAAAATGTAATAAAAAAATCTCTCATCATGGGATTACAGCATAAAACAAACAAAATGTTTTTCTTATTTGGTTATTGGATCAAAGATAGCTTGTAGTGGAGATGACGTAATATTGCCAGATGATACATAAAAATTATATGAGTGGAAATGTGTATTTTTTAATATGTTAGAAAATATTTTGTTTTAATTCATTTAGTAAATCAATTTATCGAAAATTTTATTTTCGATATGCTCGCGCCCCCCTTTCAGGGTTATCACGCCCCCTAGGGTGGTACGCCCCACAGTTTGAAAATTGCTGCTTTACTTGCATCTTACAAAGTATCATACAAAATACCCAGATGCAAAAATCCTCACAGTATAGGCGAACAGAGCCTATTTTGCCACCAACAATTGAGATCTTAGAAACCATGTTTGGAGAAAATTTTGCCAGAGTTGCAGTCGATGAACTGCAACTCCTTGGTAAAACTGTAATTTTAAGGCTCAGAGGATTAGCATTTATAATTAGTGTTAAATAATGAAAAAGAATATAAAATTCCGTTGAAAAATAATTGTATTATTTTTTAATATTTAAAGCGATGAGACTTCAAAATGTTTTAACCCTGAAGCCCCACGGGAATAACATTAATAGTCCCGTGGGATGATCGCGTCAACCCTATCCTTTTTTTATAATTATTTTTATTGTGCGTGTTAAAAATCACAATTCTATTGAATAATTTAAGAAAGTATACATACCTACTTCAAAGGGCTTTTCAATTCCTCTTTGATAATTTGAGAAAAAATCCTATAAAACTGAACAAGTACTTTAAGAATGTAAAGAAACGTTTCCCAATCCTAAAAAAGAGGGAGATTTGTGAGACATACCGTTTAGTTCCTCTGAAAATTGTCATATAGAAGAATAATGTCAAGGACATTGGTAAAAAATAAACAGTTTTTCCGCAATTAACGATTTCGTAAGCCTGGGGTAACTTTGGGCCTCCCGCTAACACTCTCGGGTTAAAAGTGTATTTAATATAAAAATATGGATGTTAGTTCTAAAAATAAATTGTTTAAAACGTTTTCCATTATGCTTTATATGCTTCAGAATATTCATAAAAAAACAAAGTTTGGCGGAATAATGATTCAATCATCTGCGCTTTTCGAAATATCATAAATCTCTTTCATATGGAATAAAGAGCAACATAAATATATTATATACAACTTCCCTAAAGGACAATGATGAATGTTTTATCTTCCTACAATTTTCTCTGTGTCTGGGTTTTCTTTTTTCTCTTAAAGTGCAGTATTTTAGATTTAAAAAGAAACCGTAATAAAACAAATCGCTCATCGCGGAATTATAGCAAATCAAACAAAATGTTTAGTATTTGGTTATAAGATGAAATATAGCTTGAAGTGAAGATGACGTAATGTTGCCAGATCATATATATATAAATCATATCTCTGTAAATTTGTATTATTTTATTACGTCAGAAATTAATTTTTTGGGAACTTTTATTTTGATATGCTCGCACTCCCCTTGTAGGGTTGTCATGCCCCCTAAGGAGACGTGCCCCACAGTTTGAGAAACGCTGTTTTAAATCATTAAATATCAGATGATGCTCAAATTATTTTGTATCTCTTAAATTTTTTCAAAATAATTTTGTTTTTTCATTCTAATTTAAATATTTTAACAATACTTTTCTTGAGAATCACAAAGTCAAAAGTAAATCATAAGCTTTTTTTTCTCAATGAAAGCATTTTTTTTATCAATTAGGAAATCTATATATTTTCCTGAAGAAATATTTTCTGCAATGCAAAAAAATGACTTTTTAAAATACAGAATTAAGATTACATTTAAAAGCACTCAAACTCATTTAAATTCTCTTATTTTAAGATATATTCCCACGTGATTCTGTGGTTAGTATGCGGATCATTAGGAATACTTTCAAATATTATTCTTATAATTAAAGATTTATTGTTTAATATAAATGTATGCAATCAAAAAATGGACATATATTAAAAGTGAGAAAAAAACCGCCTCTTCCAAATATTTACAACTTTACCTTTGGTAAAAAGGTAAAAGGCAAAAGTTAAAAACAAATCAAAAACTATTTTGTTTTGTTCTTCTTATTGCCAAAGTCAGCAGGTATACCAAAAACGAACAAATAAAAATAGTTACATTTTTTATCCATATAGCTTAATTGCCCTGCGTATGCACTTTTCTACCTTAATTAACAACACATTTGAGAAACAGTTGAGGATTAAATACTCTATTAAAAAAAAAAACTATAAAAGCAGCGACGTGTTTTTAGGTGAGGGAGGAATACATAAAGTAAAGATTAAAATCGATTGAAGATTTAAAAAGCGTTTAATCCTGTTATTGAGACGAAACAGGGTGATTTATTATGGTATTAAACGACTATAATCCTAGTGATGATACCCAAGGGGAAAGAAAAAAAGTCACAGTTTTTATAAGAATATTTAAACTTTGAAGGGAATTATATCAAGAGGTATAAGTCTTCGCTAAATTATCTTCAAATTGCTGACAATTTCCCTTATAAGCAATCTACTATTATTTTAATGTAGTTTGTATTTTCATAATGTATAAATTCTTTATGAGATAGAATTTATAATTTAAATCAAGCACATTAATTTAATTTATCTTAATGATGTTTTTACTATTTTTGAATTATGATAAGGAGCCCAAACATTCTGAAACGACCCAAAATAATTGATGAATAGAACAGATCTTCTTCGCAATATTTCTTTGCACAGTTCTGAATCCATTATACATAGAACAAAAATTAAGCTCCATGCGCCCTTTGTTGTGAAACAACCGCAAAACATATGTTTCATACTGTCCAGGTTTGATCTGCTCAAGCTCCTGTTACCCATTTTCTCGACATTCCCTTTGTAAATATTCACAAATTCATAAGCTTCATCACTGAAAAATACCATCTTCTCGTCATCAGCAATCCATAATTTAAATTTCTTGCTCATTCTAAAAGTTTACCTAACATTTTATAAGTTAAACATTGTTTTTCTTCTGTCTTCTCTACCTCAGGTCAGCTTCTAGAAGCCTACTAAGTTACCCATGAACCTCGTTTAAAGTCTGAGAACTTTTTCTTTGTATTGGCATTTTCATGTCTCGAATGTGTACCAGTCTAGAATTCCAGGACCCTTTCCGTGGTGACGATCAGTCTTGTACATCAGTACGAACCACTATTCGCTAGTGCATCCCCAGGTGTTGGTGACATTTGGGGTGGCTGCATATGTGACACAACCAACTTTAAAATGATTTTCGTTGATCAGATTACGAAAAGGTTAATCTTGCTATTTATTTCTTTCATTTTATATATCTTTGAGTAGTTTTTTGTTCGCACCTACGTTTTCTGTCTTTCTAGGGGATAAAGAATCAGGTACTTTTAATGTTATCCAATTTCCTGACATCCTAGATTTTCCTGATTCAATTTCAGAGGCAGCTTCTCTCACTGACCATGAAGTGTGATCTATTAGAGCAAGACATGTTACTTGCGCTCTTGCAGTAATATACATTCTTAAACATACGAAAGTACACAAATCGTAGAAATTAGCCTTCCCTAGTTACATTCAAAGTCTCACCAATGAAGCTAAACTAGTCAGACTGTTTTAGTATTGTCAGAATTGAACATTCATATTGGGTTGGTGCACAATTATCAAGTGGTTACTTGACATGCTATATTTTAATGAAGCCTTACAATATTATAAATTTTTTAATTAAAATATCCTTCAACATTTAGTTATAAAAATGTGTGTTGAAAATCATACTCATATTTTGTTTTTTCATATTATGCATTACCACTTTGCGAAAGGATGAAAGCAGTCTGTTGCGATTCATGTTGCGATCTCAACGAACCTTTCGATGAGGGTACAATCAGTGAAAATAGATGCAGGTAATTTTTTTGCCCTTTTAAAATTCATTGACACTAACTTGGAAGACAAGCAACAAAGAAGTCGACCATCGCATTTGTCGACCAGACACTTTTGGAAAACGTGGAAGTGTACGAAAGCTTGAAAAATCAAATTCTGACCACCAACTTCAATTTGTACTATTAAACTATCATTCGTCGTTTCAGAAAACTCGGAGAGGTATGGAAATTGGCTTGATGAGTCATCCACAAACTCAGAGAAAACAATATAGCCACACGTGTTTGAATCTTTAACGATTTTTTTCAACGAAACGAGTGGGGTTTCTGAATGATCTTGTCACCTTCGAGAAATCATGCCTTCTTTTTGAAAACATCAAAAGAAAAGTCATCGTTATGCCATAAGTTTCACCAGAGGAATAATGATGGACATGTACTGTATGTGTAAGAAGGAAATGTGGTGTGTTTGATGGGAACAGAATCGGAATCACACCCTGTTCGAGAAATCTACCGTCTTATAAGCAAATAGTAAGCAGTTATAGAAGTAGATGATGACTACCCTCCGCATTAATCATTTAAAAAATCTCTGTTCAATTCTTATGTTTCCTTGTTCATATAAAACAGTATTCAAGAGTATTGACTACACCATCCAAATATCACCTTAAGGCATATAAAAACATTTTAAGGTGTTTTCAGACTGTTCACAATTTTAAAAAAAATTAAAAGCGTGCCCCAGTTAATGTGCTCAAAATAGTATAATATATAGAGTAGTCAGTTCTGTTTCCTGGCCTGCTTATTCGCCGGATATGTCGCCTGTTGAACACGTGTGGGATTTGGTTGATCGGTATTTCACCCGTGATCCGCGTCCTGTAGTTTCAAAAGACGAGCGGTTGCTGCGCATACAAGCAATATGGAATTTTCTTCCATGAACAGACATTCAAAATCTGTTCGACTCCATGCCACGTCGTATATCAGAGCGTGGTGGCTACACCAAATACTGATTTCGGACACTTAATTTATGGTTTTCTTTGTTTTGAAATTTCGTCATTTGTTTGTACTAATACAAGTCGTTTGTGCATTAAATTTGATTTAATTCTGATGATTCCTTCACGGTGTTGATTTTTTTACAAACTGCAGTATATCTATCTATCTATCTATCTATCTATCTATCTATATATATATATAGCTGTGTGTGTATAAATGTGAGTTGCTTTATGTGTGTGTGTTCTTTATAAAACATGCATCCTGCGTGCAATATATTTTCATATTATATTTTCGTTCTCATTTCTCTCATCAGATTATAGTTTTTTTATCTATATATTTATCATAATAGGATCCCTTTAAATATAGTTTTAATGATCCTATTTTTGCAATTGTTATATCTTAGACTTTTTAGCTGTTGTATACAGTGTTGTGAACACATACAAAAGTATTTTCTGTACAGTTTTTATGATACGTCAGTATTCTTTACGTTATTGAAAAATATTTTAAATATTTGAGAATTGCTTGCATTAGTGCATATAGAGGTTATATGACATTAATTATTTTTTAAAGATTTTAAAAGATGCTTAAAAATTTTGAACAATTTAGCTGTAGCTAATTTTTATGTTGTTCTTAAGAAAAAGCAGTATATTTGTACGCTATTACGTAGCACAGAGCAGAACTTCAGTTATATGGAGGCTTCAGTATGGCAGATATCTTGAGTTGTGTTCAAATATTAATTTATTTAATAGTTACGATAGTTTATTATAGCTTAATTTTTGAGTGGGCAAGAAACAACTCTTTAAAAAAAAAGAAAAAATAAATAAACTATCATAATTGAATGGATTATCATTGTACGCCCACGTGGTTCGTATTGAAGTGAAATTCACATCGGCTGTTCGCTAGAGAATGCCATTCCTGCGACACTCAAGAATTTTGTTACTCCTTGGCTTTTACAGATTTTATGACAAGGCAGCTTGCAATCGAAATATGTTTTTCTGGAAACACACTTTTTTTTTCTTTCTAGTCTAGTCTTTCTCAAAATGAGTATAAAGAAAAATAAGACATAAAAAGAATTTGTGTGTTATATAACTGTATATATTTAGATGGGGGGGGGAGAAGAGTTTGTTACATTTTTATTAAATGAAAAACCTTTCCCGTTGTGTTTTTAGTACACCTTATAATTTTTGAAAAACTAATTAAATATAAACAAATATATATATATATATATATGTCATCATTTAATCCCCATGTGAATGTAACAAAATACCAGAAAATAATTCTATAATCTTGCGTTTTCATTATCCTCTGCTTGTGTTGAGAATTATTTAAGTAAATAGTTATGCACACACACACATCAAAAGTAATTTCTTAAAATGCTGTGAAAGAGAGCCTTATTTTTGCAAAAGTAATCTCTGTTATATTATTTTGCACTGTTAAATATTAAATTTTACGAAATCCAATTTATAAAAAAATTAATTCTATAGCAACTAGTCAACTTTCAGCAAATAATGAACTCAGAGATAATAATATTCCAGTTAGAAATCCGAAGTGCGTCTAGAATGAATGTATCTGGAATTAGACAAAATACCGCTTTTTTATACAACTATTGGGAATTGGCCGCATTTATTACATAGAAGTAGGTTGGAATTCTTTTAATTTAATTATGACTGAAATGCAAAATATTTAAACCTATTAATAGGACCATTATTCTGAAACCTTTTCTCTGGAAATGAGAATTGAAAAAGTACCGTAAAATCTGACGTATAGCGCGTATTTTTAACATAAAAAAATAAGTTCGAAATTTAAAGGTGCACGCTTTAAAATATATAGCACGCTAAAAATAATATCTTAATTAAAAAAAATTATTGTAGTTCTTAAAATATGCCATTTTTTTTAAAAATCCTGTAATAAGACCTTTAACAAATGGTTTCAAAACATAATCGTATTGCACACGTTCATTTCAAGTTCCTTCGTATAAAAAGGGGC
Source organism: Trichonephila clavata (assembly GCA_019973975.1). Taxonomy (NCBI): domain Eukaryota; kingdom Metazoa; phylum Arthropoda; class Arachnida; order Araneae; family Nephilidae; genus Trichonephila; species Trichonephila clavata. The sequence continues at coordinate 49,833 of BMAO01014917.1, forward strand.
ACGCGTTATACAGCAAATACATCTAAAATTTTAAAAATGTACCTTAACAGTATACAAATGCCGTATATATGCCAGATTTTATGGTAGATATGTGTGTGTGTGTGGTTTCTAAATCAATCAATTTAAATTGGTTAGTTTATGCAAAATTTCAAAAAAATGGATAAACTAGTATAATTATGAAAATCAATATCTGCATATTTGTATTCATTCAATTCCTACTACTGTATTCACTCTATCCATTTATATATTTATATATATTGTTCAAACTTTCAATCGTTAATAAAATAATTTCTATTCATGCATTCAAGTTCAAATACATTTTTAAAACTGTAGTAGATGAAACTAGATGTTTATACAGTTTTCTCAAATATTAATTCATTAATTTAATTAAAAGATGAATAAATAGTAACAGACAAAAATAATAGTCCAACAATATGTATAGAAAGGAAAATCCTTCATTTTGTTCGAATAGCGCAATGTATTGCTGGTTGGACTTCTAATCCATAGGTCGTAGGTCCGAATTCCACCTCGGATGGCCTAATTTCTGAGAATGTGATTTCTTTTTTACTATATTTTTATTGGAATATTTAAATTTAGTTAATGAATAAATACTAACAAACAAAAAAATAGTCCAACACATTTTTTCGAAAGGAAAATGGAAAATTGCAAGGAAAATCGCTTTCTATTTTGTCATAAAATTTTATGATACTGTCATTTGTCCATACATATTTATATTAATTGTAACTATTTAATAAAAAGTGAAAAAAAAAATCCTTGTTGAAATAAGTAGGAATTCAATTATTTTTTTATATTACTTGTTTTTATGTAATATCAGATATAACAGTACCTTTTTGAGATACCGTAACTAAGAAAAATATCTCCTTGTTATTGAGAGAAAATAAAGCACAGGCTTTGTGATTATCGGTTAATTGTTCAGGTGATCGATTTTTAGAACTACTTTATACTTTTCCGGTATATACCCGACATATTCCGGATGCTATTAAAGACATATTTTTGGGCTTACTTTTACGTTCATTGGATAATGAGGTTTTATTTTGCTATCCAATGGAGGGGACTCTTACATTGATGCTTTGAATAATATATAAAGTACAAGTTTTCTTATATTGAAGCTTCCACAAAATTAATCATTTTTATATGAAATTGGATCAATAGTTTTTATCATTGAACTTTACCATAAATTAATGGATAAAACAGATTTGGCAAATGAGAAATTGAGTATTTTTTGAAGTTCTGGAACACAGAAAAAGATAGTATACGTGTCTGAAACTTAAACATTTTGTTTTAAATATTTTTATTAAAATATTTTGCTATGTCTGTAGGCGCAATTGTACCATAAATTTATTTTTAAATTACTTTAAGAAATTTTAACAATAACTGAAAATCGCTTGATATGTTTTGCTACTTTGACATTAACATAAAATATTCTAACTATATAAAATAAATATTCTAATAATATAATATGAATATTCTAATAATATAATACAAATATTCTAATAATATAATACAAATATTCTAATAATCTAATATAAATATTCTAATTAAATAATATAAATACTTTAATTATATAATATAATTATTCTAATAGTAAAAAATATTCTAGCAATATAATATAAATATTCTAATGATGTAATTGTAATATTATTGTAATATTACAATTAATGTGTAACGATGTATTGTAATATTATTGTAATTGTAATATTGTAATAAAATAGTACAACATATTCTAATAATGTAATATAAATATTGTAATAAAATAGTATGAAATATTCTAATAATGTAATATATATAAGTATTCAAATAAAATTGTATAAAATATTCTAATAATGTAGTATAAATAAACATTCTAATAAAATAGCATAAAATATTCTAATAATAAGATATAAAATTCTAATAAAACAGAGTAAAATAATCTAATAAAATATAAAGCATTCTAATAGAATAGTACAAAATATTCCAATGGTGTAATATATATAAATATTCTAATAAATTAGTATAAAATATTCTAGTAATAAGATACAAAATTCTAATAAAACAGATAAAACAGATAAAATCAGGCAAAATTATCCATGAAATATTACAAGATACAATAAATAATCTTAAATCCTCAGGCATACTTAAAAATAGTAAGGAACTCATTGAACAAATTAAAGATAAAAAGATTTTGTCAGCATATAGTTTAGATTTTGAAGATTTTTTAACTCTATTAATATTGAAGATATGATTAAAATAGTTGTAAAATTACATGAAAATAATTTATTTAAAAGTGCGAATTATGATAGATTTGGTTCTCTAATTAGGTTTGTTCTAATAGAGAACTATGTCTATTATATGGTAAATATTATAAACAGATTAAAGGTTTGCCACAAGGGGGCCCAGCAAGCAACCTTGTGAATTTATATTTATATTATTTTGAAAATAGTTTCATTGATAACTCAGAATATTATATTTTTCGCTATATAGATGTCATAGTCATTTTTGGCAAGCAAGACAACTTTAAACCTAACATTAATTTTTATCCACAATATCTTAATTTAATACAGACAAATAGTAGTAACTATGAAGCAAATTTTCTTGATATAGAAATTAAATTAAAAGATAATAAAATTGTTACTAATATTTTTGATAAACGAGAAAACTTTCATTTCAATATTATAAAAATACCGCATTGGGAGAGAATCTACATGATTCTATATTCAGAAATATTGTTACTAATTACACACAATTGAATAAATTTCTTGTTTCAAATAAATCAGAAAAAATAAAAAAAAAAACTAAAAAAATTTTACTAAATTCTATTTAATTTAAAAATACCCAATTAATTTTTTATTAATATATATATATATATGAATGAAGAAATTCTAAATATATATAGTAATTATTAAATTTCCATAGTTTATTAATAGGTTATAATTATAAATTTATTATTTTTCCTAGATAGTTATAGTTACCTCCAAATTCTAATTTTAGACAAAATTACTTGTTCTCTTAGTTTTTTTAAAATTTATTTAAATTTACTATTTTTTTTAAATCATGTATAATTTTAGTGTCCCTAAGATAATGGTAGTATTTTTACAATTCTTAATTTATTTATTCTATTCTTTTTATACTTTTGCTAAGTGCTACTTTTCAGCCATTTCTATGCTTTGGATTTGTATTTCGGTCCAGATTCTGGCAATAACTTGTTTGTTGCACTCAGATTTAGCTCGGGGTCTGCATTTTTGAATGCAATTTTTAGGTAAGTTACCTTTTTCTCATAATTAATTTAGATTTTCTATCCATTATTTTCAACTGGGTTTTGCTCAGTATTATTAACAGAAAGGGGGAAGGTTGGCTGGCCACAAAACATGTTCAACCCCACTTTTATATAAACTATTTTATATTTAAGCTGTCCTAAGTCAGCAATGTTAATAATACAGTAGCATCCCTGCTTTTCTATTTTTTGATATTTAACTCTATTATTTTAATTTTTCTTATTCCATTTAAAATTTATTGTCTGGTTATCTTACAATTTCAATTCTTTTCAGCTTGATAATGTTTATTCATCTTCCTCTTGTAGAGAAATTTTGATTATACTATATATACACTGGTGTTCAAAAGTTAAGCCTAAATCGTAAAATGCGAAAAACCTGAAGTAAATATTCGTAAAATTATTTTAAATTTCTTGCGGATATTGATTGCGTAAAGAAAAAACATTGGGTTTATGCAAACCTTTTCAGTCGACTACGTCCTGCGCGAAAGACCGGTGCATGTCGGAACGCGGAGAAACCGATTCACGCAGCAAAGGCAGTTAAGACAAGTTTCGTGCAACTGCTGAGCGAAGGAAAGTTGTTAACCATCAAAGAAGGTGAATCATGACCCAAAGACGCCATTGGACATGTTTACGAAAGGAAAAATCGTTGGAATGCTGGAATCCTAACGATCAAAAACCGAAGTGTCTCGAATTCTGAATGTGGACCAGTCTGTGATTTCAAGACTGTGGCAGAGGTTTCAAAGAACGGGAGATGTTTCCCGACAACCAGTATCAGGTCGACCAACAGTCACAACCCCTCGTTAAGATAGATATCTAGTTATAAGTGTGCGACGTCAAAAGGGAAGTACGGCCAGAGCACTGGGTTCAGCGCTCACAGTAGCCACAGGAATACGAATTTCGAGACAAACCAGAAGACTAGCAGTTTGCATTCCCCTCACGTCTGCGCATAAACGCGCTCGTTTGAACTGCAGTTTGAAATATCAACATTGGAGTTTGGGAGAGTGGGCCAATGTGATATTCAGTGACGAGTCCCGGTTTAGTCTGAGAAGTGATTCTCGGTGGGTAATGATAGGGAAAGAACGTGGAAAACGTTTTTAACCAAGAAACATAACTGAAAGACATTTTCCATCATAGGGAGTAATAGTATGTGCAGGCATCGTGATGGACGGCCGCACAGACCTCCATTTCTCTGACACGGGGTCTGTGACTGCTCAAAGATACAGAGACGAAGTTCTTGAGCCTTATGTTCACTTGTTTCGAGGTGCTGTCGGTCTTGACTTCATATCCATGGATGGTAATGCACCATGTCACTGAGCGGTACTGATTCATGAATTCCTTGAAACGGAAAACATCCAGCGCATGTCGTGGCCTGCGATAGGATTTAAATCCCCTGATTTAAATCCTATCGAGCATGTATGGGATATGCTCAGCAGACAAATTTCAGCCCTTTCGTACCCACCAAGCTCCGTTACAGATATGAAGAGAGCTCTCCAAGTATCTTTGAGCCGTATGAGCCCACAACTCATTGATCATCTCATAGCAAGTATGGTAAAACGCTGTGCAGTGTGCCTGGCTGTCAGAGGTGACCACACGCCTTATTAAACTGCAGCATCAGTATTTTATTTAATGTTTTCTTTCATTTTTTATTTAAAGTGTGAATCCTTGCTATGCTCAGTTTTCCTTCAAACTGCTACTTTGGATTATAAATTAATTGTTATCATTCTTTTGAATTGCTTCCTTATTTTATAACCATTTTACACTCGCATATCACGTTTTCCGCCATTCTGATTTTCAGTTCCTTCTTTATTCACATAATTATAAATTATGCTTAACTTTCGGACACCAGTATATATATATATAATATATATATAGTTAAAATTTCTCTCTATATAGATGTTTTATCCCTCAAAAAATCTGTTTCTTGCTTTAATAATTGTTACAGTATTTTAAAATTCTTTTAAAATCCTTAATACATGCTGCATCTGTATATCAAAAGAGTAATTATTATTAAACAAAAAATGCGAATGAGAATAACTCGTTATTATTTGTTGTTGTTATTTACTGCCAAAATAAAAAGTTGTTTACAATAATTTTATCAAAATTTCAAAAATGTTGATTTTTAAGATGTATTGAATTGAGTTGTTTTTATGCTGTTTTAAACCAGAATAATAATGTTTACAAAGTTCAGAAATATTTAACATAACCAACTATATAAATTAGACTTTTGTATAGAAATAAGAAACTAGAAATTTAAAGTCTCTTTCGTTTCAAATATTCTGTATCTTACTGCATAACGAAAATAAGAATTGTATATCTAAAGCTTATTCGTGAACTGTACTTATTTTTACAAAGGAATTACGAGTAATAAAGCATGTAGAAAATGGATATCAAGGACTGCAGCTTTTATTTTATAAGAATAGCAGAATATATGTTTTTTAATATTAAGGAAAACACAATAGTGTTTTATGATGAATATTGAACTGCCGTTGAAAGTTATCAGTGATGGAAAAAAAAATATGCTGTCTAAAAGACATTCAAATTAGACAAATAAATAAGAAAGTGCTAGGTCAGACATATAGCTTGTCACAAAAATACTTATTATTATATTCTTCAGAAAATCACCTATTTTTTAACTGCATTTATTAGTAAACATAATTAAATTTCAAATGTGTCTTTTTAATTGCAAGAATATTTTCAAACCCTCTAAATGATTCCAAGTCTTATCATTTGCTTATTAATTCTATCACTCGATTCATCATATATAAGAAAATAATTTTATACTTCTACAAATTATTATTGTATTTTAAGTGCAATACAAAGCATTGTTTACTTTTGTGTAAATATTATTTCATTGCTCGAACAAAAATAATAATTTTCTTTCCACCAATGACTTGTATATTATATTAAAACATCAAAATATTGTATAGATTAACTAATTAACTTAACAAAATAAATCATTTTCCTTTTTTAAATGATCTGGATTATTTAATCCTCGGATTATATAGAAAACTAGCTTGTATACCCGCTCTTCGCTCGGGTTATTTGAAAAATTAAACGATACAGATTAAATGATACAGAAGTTTTTAATGAGTTAATTTTACGTGAATTTCAAATTAAAGAAAAAGCTTTTTGCATATCTCAGCTGAACAAAAAAGAAAC
>BMAO01014918.1:0-18265 GCA_019973975.1 Trichonephila clavata
AAATTTTTGAGAAACTGTAATATTTGCTATTAAAATATTTTTTACTGATGAAATATAACTCCAAACTAAGAAAAATACATTTAATATTTTACTAATAGCACAAAAAAATTTGGGGGAGAAAACATAGTGAAAATATTAATTAAATTTATTATTAGAATAACGCACATAACTCAAACGTATAAACAAAAATATTACTTTCCTTAAATTTCATGTTGATCATCATAATAATTTTTAGGGCTGGTACTATTTTTCTAATAATCAAATTCTTACAATTTTTATCATGGTTCGAGTAAAAGAGCATTGAAAAATCACTAAAAATTATTACGAGACATGATACACACCTTAGTTACTAAAACATATCAACTTTATAATCATGGAAATGGTAGGGGTTCTTTAAATCTATAAAATAAATGTACTTGTAAAATTTAAAGTAATTTGGTTCACAACTTTTCTGATTTTTACGTTGTCAGATGCCAATACGTTAAAAAATGCATTTTGAAATAAATCAGAAATAAACTAAACTGCAATTTTTAATATTAAACCCAATTAGATATACTTAAAATGCCCTGATTTATAAATAACACCCTCTTTCCTCTCTAAAGCATTGATTTTTTTCTCCTTGTAGCTCTTAAAACTTTTCTATGCTACTTTACATTAGGTGTTGAATGACATTCTGCATCGTAAATTCTATTAACGTCAAGATGTTTGTATGATTTTAAAGTAAAATAACCAGGAGTTATATGAAGCTTTTTAAAAATGTCACCACAACCCTTGTACCCATCATTAAATTGTATAACGGCATCCAATGCACCAAATTTTAAAGTTTTGAGGCACACGAAAACTTCTTTTGGTACTTTCTGCCATATAATGCCATTAAAACACTCATTTGAGTTATGCGTTTTGCCATGCAGGCATTTAGTAAGTAGTTCTTAGATGCATAATTCTAGATATGTAGGCTTAATGATGTTTAATACTTCAATGGATAAACCTTTATATTTTTCTTTTAGCTTTTGGCCACAAGATAGTGCTCGCTGGTAGTAGCACCAACTATCTTTTCCGATGAAACGCTGTGCATGCATGGGTTTCTCGACATTTAATGAGCAATGAAACGGGCCGCAATAACATTTTGTTGAAGACCTGAGAGGTTTCCAACATTGCTACGATCAGCAATCCCATAATAGTTTTGCAATCAAGCAGTAAAAGAGTCGGTGAGTTTGCCTTTACCAGGCAGATTTTTATTTTTTGACTTTTGTTTGCACAATCTCGCACCTACTCTATTATGAACATGACCGATGCATTCATATTTTGTGACGCTATCTTTCCCATAAGTATATTTGACACTGATAAAGCCTTTAGAATCCCCGTCACCATAACAGTGTGCATGTTTACGGCCTCGTTTCACAATCGAATGTTGAAAGATTGCAGTAGCACCAACAGTTTCCATTCGTAATGCAAACCATAAAAAATTGCTATGGCATACGTGATCTGCTGCAAAAGTTTCCGACTCAATGCTTTTAAGCATTTTAGAAATCTTTCTGCAGGTGGGACAATATGACGACATAATTTCAATGTCCCCTACTTTACCAGTGTCAACTGATGAAGCTGCGACACACACATTCATGGAAGTGTAACCCCTACGCTACCCCGTTCTATCAACTAAAACACCACATTCAACTATTTTATTTTTAGAAGGATGTAGAACTAACAGATCAGAAGCTACATTTGCATTGATAGTTCACTAACTTCTGAAATCACAGACATGAGTTTGCTCTCATGATTAGTGTACACAGTTTTACTGAGCCTGGGTAAATTTAACGTACCACATAATTTAAACCCACCAGAAAAACCTTTACCAATTTGTCTCATACCATAAAAAAAATCTTGTATTTACTTCAGGACAGCTTAAAGTTTTCTTTGAACAAGAAACCCCTGGGTAAAATACACAATGTTTAGACCTAATAACAAAATTTGAGTACAAACCATATCTAAAATCCTCAGAAAGCAGTAAAACTTCTTGAAAACATCTTGGGCAACAAAGTTGTAAAAAAAATTTTTAAAGGACTTCTATGTCCATAATTATGTTACTGGTATGTGGTTTACTTTCCTTTTCTGCTATTTCTTCATCAAAAAAACATGCATTTTAATTTTCGAGGAACTAGCATTGGTAGATGTTGAGCTGCAATTTTTGAAATTTTTATTACTATATCCATTCACACGAAATTGGCACTTTCTATTTGTACTTACTCTACGTTTAGTTTTACCATTTTAAATGAAAAAAATTAATGTTTTCAGCAGTAAAAAAGGATTAAACAGAAACTTATAAAGAGCTGCACAATGGCAAGCAAATGTAAACAAACAATAACACACTCTCTTTTCCTGCCAGATTCTGGATAAAAATATTAGTAAAAACCTGTTGTCAATTATATTTTTGGAGATTCTGAAAACTCAAATTCATATTTTAAAGTATATAAATTCCCTACTATTGCATATTTAAACCAAACTTTGAAAAATAAAAATGTATACAAACATTTTTTTCAACTTCCGGAATGTAGACTTCTATTTCCGGTTTCAAAAAGAACCTACCGAGTAAAATTCAAATCCCCATAACTTAGGTTCTAAATAAGATAGAAGCAAAATTTTAGCACCATTTTAAAGAAAAAGCTCAAATTTTAAAATAGCATCAAAATTCAAAAATCAAAAATTTTGGCGAAAATGACGTTTTGAAGGTGTACGGATACCTTAACAGATTCTCTGTTTCCTCTGTATAAAATATAGAGAAAACATTTTTGGATTATATGTATCACTCTGTGCAGAAGAGCAGTTTCACCTGATTTTTATAGAAGAAAACGTTCGCCCACATAGAGCTCAACTTGCTAAAGAATTTCTAGAAAATAAAAATATTCATCAGATGGATTGACCAATCAGATGTGCCAACCATAACCCTCTAAAGAATGTTTAAAATCTCTTTAAGAGAGTAATTGCAATTCCCATTCCTACCCCCATCTGAAACTGCCTAGTATTGCTGGAAAAATGAACATACCTCAAGGGTATTCATAAACAATTTCATAAAATTGTTTATGAAATTGACATTGCAAAAGCTTTATAACTATAAGAATAAACCATACTCTCTATGAACTCATTTTTGTTCATCATTTAAACTGTTTTTTCTACTTCCCTGCATTGCTTGGCCCTCTACACGACTATGTGTGATATTTTTTGTATTGTATCAATCCGTATAAAAACCTAAATCATTTGCAATATGGTCAGTACTTATGCATATGATTACAAAAAATGAAAATTTTCTTAGTTTTAAAAATAAGTTTATTAATTCAGTAATACTTGTATAGCATAAAGTAATAATGATAGATTATAAAAAAATAATTAAAATGACTAATCAACGTGATAGCTGATACATTATCGAATTTTTGGGTTCCTATTAGAGAGTTTGCTTTGTAAATTCTTAGAAATGAAATCGATTTTAAAATATATATGATATTATATATATGATACCGTATTTTATTGTATGAATTATAATTTTTGAAAGGGAAATATACCTAAGCATCTCAGATATAATTATATAAGCAAATGATATATTGTAATGTATTAGATGAAATAACACTAATTTACCTAATTTTTTGAGAAAGGTATTAAATGTGGGGATTATATTTTTAGTGTGTATAGTAAGTAACCTCCAGAAATACTCAGTAAAGATTATTTGCTTTAAAATTACTTTTTTATGGTTACAAACACCAATTTGCAGTTTTCGTACACTGGAGAAATATCAATAAGTAGAAAATAAAGTACTTATTTTTAAAAAAATTAAAAGAAAGATATCTGAATTATAAATATTCCCAATAAGCATTAATTAAAAAGTTCAAATTGACTAGAAAGTGAAAACAGTAACATCGTTCACTCTCGATCTTTTCTTAAATAAAAGAAACTCTTTTATATATGTGAGAATGTTATATATTTTTAAACAACGATCGCAATATGAAAAATACAATGAATTTTCAAATCCAAATATTTTGCTAAATAAAAAATTATTTTTGTCTTTACGCTATTTTGTGGACGTTTTGCGTTTTAAGGTACGTGACTACCTTCGAATCACTTTTTTTTAAATATATAAATTTTCAACTGAAGAAACTGGTTTTTTTTATTTGAAATGGGGCATAAAACTAGGAATTCAAGTACAATTTCCACAAAATTAAAAATAATTTTGGATATATTGGGAATTTTGAGTCAAATTTTAGTGAAAAATTGCAGTTATGGTAAGGCTTGTATTGAAAACTCTAATTAATATATTCAAAAAATATTTATACAGTACATAAAATATATTATTATCTGTGCTTTGAGCTATAAAATTTGTGACACTTTTGAAAAGTGTTTGAAATTTGGCATATTTTATGCAAGAACTCAATTTTTTACAAAAGAACTAATGTTATTTTCTCATAAAAAGTGCAATGTAATACATAAATAAGTACAGAGAGACTAGATTATAGTCTAGACTAGAGATAAAACTAAATAAAACTTTTTCTGAAAATTTCAATTCAATATCTTAAAAAGAAATCCTGTAGTGAACTTTACCGTGAAGCAAAAAATTTAAAAACATAGTTTCTCAGAAAATGCATTTAAATATTTTAATATGGTATAAAAATTTCTACTAATTATACATTTTTTAAATTCACCATATTTATGGGTCAAGATCTTTTTAGCTTCATGTTTAACTGATTCGGACTTTTTTTTAAACATTTGCTGTCTTCTGGAAAGTTTTGTAGACTATAACAATTGTCATTTTTAGTGAAATTTTGATGAAAAATTGCATTTACAGAAAATGCTGATGAATGTATTCAAATAATATTTATACAGTACGTGAATAACATCTTTTTATGTGTTAGGAATTAAAAGATTTGTAATATTTTTGAAAATTTTTAATTACGCCAAATTTTATGCAAAAACACGGTTTTTTAAAAAAATTAATGATTTTTTTTCATAAAAAGTAATAAGTACATAAATATGTACATAGAGATTAGATTTTGATTCATAACACAGATATAACTAAATAAAACATGTTCTGAAAATTTCAATTCAATATCTTAAGAATATTTTGAGTCGGGATGTACTTCCGGTTTTGTAAACTCCATTTCCGGTTTACTAATTATGCTATAACTTTGCTTCTAAATATCATAGAAATAAAACTAGAGTGTTTTTGGACTCTTAAATGTATGAGCTATAAAATAAAAGCATAAAATAAATTTCGAAAATTTCCCCCAAAAGAATGAATTTTGGGTAGTCACATACATAGCTTAAAGTAGAACTGTATAGTTTCTTAACTGGTTAACTGTGGCCCCCCATTTGTTAGCGCACAACTATGTGTGATATGGAAATCGAGCAATGACGAGTATATTCATCAATTACAGAGTAAATGTCTCTGTTAAAATATCGAATCAAAAAGATGAGTTTATTTTATAAAACCGTCCTACATTATTCCTGTTATTGTTCACTTGGTCTAAGAATAATAAGGTAATTTAGTTAGGTCGTGGGTTCATGAGGCCGACGGTCCTTCCAACCATAAATTTTTATGGATCTCTATGAATTTTAGTGACCATCAAAATTCTCAGACTGACAGACCTAAACACACATAATGATTTACTTTCTTCTTTACTGACAAAATATTTTATACCTGTCTTGACACTAAGGAAGTTCTGGAGTAGATGTTGTGGGGTGATCACAGTCCTCTTACCTGAAATTATCCTTGCTTTTTCCACCCGAATAAAATAACTATTCTTTAGGCAACACGGCATTGATCAAAAAATTGGCATTTATACCAGTCGATAGCTAGGTAACTTCGAGCCAGCAGCTATCAATGGGCTCAACACCTGGTCGGCGTCAAGCATTGATCCCATGGCTGACCACTCATGAAGAATCTTTATTATAAATCAACACACACACACTTTCCGACTTTTGTTTTTCTCCCTCTCAGGCAAACATCTAAAACAACTTATCATCGCACATAAATAAATTCGTTATGCGAACTTATACGCTGTTTCAGCCGGTTCATAGGGAGATGCATGAGCTCTGCTTAATTTTTTATTTATTTGGCCTGCCTTTAAAATATTCTAAACATCTTGAAAGTTGAGTATATATTTTGTTTTTCTCAAATATTACAATTTAAACAGTCAATCGTCACTACTTTTTACACATGGCACAAAATCCTGCAACTTCTCTATGAAGAGTACACTTGTCAATCGCAGCTAACTGGTGAAATAAATTTATATTTAATTAACTTATCGATAAAGATATCAATAAAGATATTTTTTTTAATTATAAATATTTCATTAAATAGAATTTTTGTCCTTAAAGTATCCGACTACCCTAAAATTGTGAAATTTGCCAAAAATTGACAAATTTTTTTTATGATTTTATTTTATAGGCCATCTTATTAGCTTTATAAAAATACCAAGTGTACTATTGTGCGCTCACTAAAACAAAAACTAGAAGTGTTTTGCTAAAACCAGATGTCATTACTTTAAATAAGATGTCATACTTTAAACGCGTTTTACTCAAAATGTGTTGTTTTTTTTGAATACTCAAATGGGGCCAGGATTTCTCAAAAAGTTTTGAAAATAATGAACTACAATTTTTTGTGTATGTTTTGTATAATATTAGAAGTGTTTTATCCGTCAGATTTATCAATCACTGTTTTATTACAAAATTTACAGTCCCTTATGTGAATATAACCATTGTTTTTTTAAGCAATTTCATATAATAACTAAGATAAAGTGCCCTAGTTTTTGTAAAAATTAAAATATCTCTCACCCTGAAGGTCTTTTCAAAAATGAATAACACAGCAACATATCAAATTAGAAAAATTGAAAATCCGTTCATAAACTTTTGGTACAGAATGGGCCCCGTTTATGTTATTTTTTGTCAATTTTTACCCATTTTTTTCCATTTTAGTAATAATACATTCTTTTTCCTTTTCTTAATTGTAGGATATTTTTCTTGAAATGTACTAAACAAATCTAAAAACAACAAAAAAATCCCATATCTCCATTTTTTTTTTTAAAAAAAAGTTCTCTCAAGTAGTCGGATATTTTAAGAAACTAATAAAATTTTTAGTGCAAAAAATATTATAGAAGGAGCAATAAAAAGAAATCGTAATTATTTAGATATATCCCTACATAAGATTATTGCCAGTTTAAAGTATGTGTTAACTACTGTAAAACCACGTTTATGTATTTTTAACAGACTTTAAATTTTAATTGTATATTTAAATAGTTCGATTTGAATAACTAAAAGAGAATGACTCTAAACATATTCAAATTTCAGGGTATAGCTTAGAATATTTTGCTTAAAATAGAATAAATATGTATTCGACTAAGAGTTCAAATTAAGTATAGTATATCGCTACTCAGTAATAATCTGCTTATTCTCTTGGTGTTTGTCTCTGATAATTAGTTTAATTTATTAATGATTTTAACGCAGTGTTAGTTCATTTAACAGGAAAACTTTCATTAACCTTTGCATAATACAAATGTTCCCTTAACAAACAGATGAAAATTTGAATAACCAATACCCGTATCAAAGCACGTTGTTTACAGTAAGGTAATTAAAATATTTTGGAACATACTGAAGGAAATAGTTCTAATAGAATGAAAGTATTAATCTGCTGAGGGATTTCAGTAATTAAGATTGTCACCAAATTAAGTTAAGTCGGCATGATAAGGTTAAGCATATCTCTATTGCGTATTAAAAATAATGTAAAACTTTAGGAAACTTTGCGTACTCTTATAAATAGTATCGTGATACAGTTTAATAATAATTACAAATTACTTTTTAACATGTTCGTGGACACAGAATTTAGTGTCAAATGCCGCAAGCTGTTTTGCCCACAAACGTATTTAAATTTACTGAACGGGCTCTGAATCTCTCAAGAAAGGAAACGTTGTATAAAATTTTACGAAAATAAATATAGATGTACTCATATAAATATACATATAAATAAATCTTTTTTTAATGTTAATGTAAATATGGTTTATTATTTATAGTTTTTAAAAATGTCTTACGTATTTTAAAACCATTCTCATTTTCATTTACCCCTTTTAAACATTGAATAATATCAAATAAACTGTATTTGTCCCAACAGTATTTTAAATATTTTACTTTGCTCTTTTCTTACACTTTACAGGGGGTTTTTTTCTAGCCAATTTTAAATTTAAAAAAGAATCAACATGATTGTCAACTTTTAATAATATGTAAAAAATTTTAAAGTTTCATAACTTTCATCATATTTGAAGTCACTTTGCCTAATTATAAAACATTTGATAAAATATCAGTTATTTTTTAGATATTATTTACTTTTTAAATATAAAAATATACATGTTGATTTAAATATAAGAAAATAAACTGACAAGGAATGGAAAATAGCCGCATTTGGTATTTCCAACTTATTTTTTTCCAAGATGAGGGATGTAATTAAATCTTCATAGACAATTATGCTGGAATTAATTCATTTTGTATTATAAAAATATTTCACACTTAAGAAAATAAGGTAATGAGAATTTCTTAAAAACCAGAATGCTGTAATTCTAGAAAATATGAATAAAGATACAACGGAGAAAAAGATTTTTAAATAGAGTTTAATTCTTTTAATATAGTTTTACTTCAGCATTTTTTTGTTATTTATAGTCCCACTCTCTTTTGGATATAATTTTAGAGTGATTTTACTTTTACTTACTTGTTGGCTTACTTTCATAAGCCAAGTTCATACTGCCTTCAATTTATCGGATATTTTTTGTAGAATTGAGATTAATCTCAGTCTATAGTTGTGAAGAAAGTATCGAAACGAATGTTAATTTGTTAGAAGTTTTCCTAATTTACTATCGTCCAAACCTACATGGATTATTTATTTTTCTGTGCATTTTACCCGAAGTAAAACTCTACTGGAATGGGCCCCGACTAGGTTCGGAGACCAATTTTTCAAAAACTGGTTTTTAGAAGAATTTTATTGTTTTAAAGTACATTAATAGGTTTAAAAAATTATAACTATTAAATAAATAACATGTATCGCCCCTTGTTTTTGAAAAAAAAGTATTATTTTAATAACTTTTTAGCAAAATTTTCAACATTGAAAAATGCATAAATAAAAATACATTAGGTATAATGTAATTTTAATTTCATTGATTAAATCCTTGTTCCACCTGAAGCGTCACAAACTGCAGAGTAAAAAATATTTTATAAGCATTTAAATTTGACGTCAATAATTTTTGTTAAAATTACTTTATTTTCTATACTAAAAATGGCTATAAATTGGAATTAAATGCAACTATCTTAAAACCTGTGGTTTGTTACACTCTAAAACACTCATAACATAAGTGTTAGAAATTCTATTAATTTTATTGTATCCTTTCGGATATATCCACTTTTTCGAGTAAAAATTATTGTGTAAATAACATTTTCCTATAAATACATTTGAAAAATATACTAAATTAGATAATTCCTGAAGAAAATACAATGAAAAATTCTTCAGTTCTATATATTATTCCTTCTTCTTCCTCAATAATTATATTTCTTTATTTTCTAACGACACTCTATCACCTATCACCTAAACAAGTAATATCAAAAATTTAAGTCAATTACTCATTTAAGTCATCAAAGAAATATTTGTTTTAGTTACTTTTTATTAAATAATTACAATAAATATAAATATGTATATACATATGACAGGATCACAATATTAAATGACAAAATAGAAAGCAATTTTTCATTTTCCTATCTATACATGGTGTTGAGCTATTTTTGTTTGTTACTGTTTATTCATAAATTAAATTTAATTATTTTAATAGAATAGCACAGTAAAGGAATTATATTCTCAGAAATTAGACCATCTCAGGTTGCATTCGAACCTATGGCCTTTGTATTAGAAGTTCAAAGAGCTATCCATTGCACTACAGGGACACAACAAACGATTTTCCTTTCTATATGTGATGTTGGACTGTCATTTTTGTTAATATTTATTCATTTTTTAATTTAATTAATGCATTAATATTTGAAAAAAATTGTATTAATATCGAGTGTCATCCACTACATGTTTAAAAAATCTCATTTGAGCTTGAATGGATGGATAGAAAATATTTTGTTAACGATTGAAAAATTGAACAAGATATATATATATATATGTATATATATATATACTGTGGCTAATACTTTCACTATATTGACTAGTTATCTTAGGGTTATAACTATTTTGTGCATATTCATGAATAAAATAATATATATATACATACATATATATATATATACTAGCTTTCATGGCCCGGCGTTGCACGGGCTTATACCGAGGGTATAACTTAATTCCCATGTTAATTTCCTCCTTTCTTTCTGACGTAAACACTTTTGTGTGGGTTTGACGCGTACGATGTGAGTGCATGACCCGTGAGTACGTGTCATGGCTTTGTCGCTTAACATTTTCCCTTCTCTTCACAAATTCAGCACTTTCAATATTATTTTTCGAAATTACTTTGATTTCTTTGTTTCTTTCCTCTCCGCTTAGCCCGGCGTTGCACGGGCTTTTACTGAGTGAATAACTTCATCCCCTTGGAAATTTCGTGTTTCCCTCAGGCCGATAGCACTTATGTGTGTGTTTGTGTGTATGCTCGCGATGTGAGTGATTTCTTTAATTATGTCATAAAAACTCCCTTTTTCGAAATTTGTTCTTGCGTTAGTGTGGTGTGGTAATTCTAGGAGAGTGATTTCTATATTTATGTTATTAAAATTCCCTTTTTATCCGAAATTTATTCTATTACTTATTAGGAATATTTCTTTTCCCTCGTTTAACCCGGTGTTTTGCGGGCTTTTTCGAGAATATAAAACTCTTTTTTCCTCAAGGATAAGATCAAATTTCTATTTTCGATTAATAATTTACAAAATTAATCTTATTTTTCCATAGAAAGCAGCCATTGTACGATTTTTAAAACAAGTTAGTAATGAATTATAAAAAACAATACTATGTTTGGTTTTTTTTTTAAATATTAATTTACATCCATATATGGCTGCATGGTCCGGAATTGCATGGGATTTTTCTTGTGTACAACTGTTCTTGTTTTTCTGTTTCTCACATACACAATTAATATGTTTGCCTACGTACTCTCCGAAAGTTGTCTTTCCGCGCATGTAACATAAGCCCTCAAATTCTTGAATTCTGTGGTAGGCTTACCACCATTACTTATTATTCGCAGGGGTCGATTTGGAGAGTTATTTTAGTTATATTTTTACGGTTCTCCGAAACGAAAAACTACCTTTTTTTAAAAACAGTTTTATGTATAAAAAATGTCAAAAGATAGAAATTTACAAAATTTCGTGAATTTTTAAAGATTATTACAATACTTCCGTTTCAATTTAAATTGGCACCTTTGGAAAAGGTAAAAAATTTACCAATATGCTTAAAAAACAGTTTGATCTCTTTTCGGAATTTAAATTTTTAAAAAAACTCATAGATATTTGCGTCTTAGAAATTGTGTTTTTAATAAAAAACGTCTCAAATAAATCACATATCAAAAGCAGTTATTTTTCAATCAAAGTGAAGGAATCAGTCAATAAAATTCCAGTAAGGCTGAAAACCGGACTTGGACGACACATATGTGATTGTAAAACTATGATTCAAGGATATATTTCATGTTAATCACATGTTAAAAGATTTTTTTTAATCTGTGAACGAATTAAATCAAAAAAGCTACGTCATAAAATTTCAGTTTACCTGAAATCAATTTTCAGCGCCATATTATGTCATTGGGTCATATGATATGGCTACATGGCACGACCCAGCACGGGCTTTTTCAAGTGTATAATTTTTTGCCAATGGAAACTTCCTCTTCCAATCTCGATGTCATTACTTCCTCGTTTGTGTGTGATTTCTATATTTTGTCATTAAAACTCCCTTTTTAGAAATTTCTTCCGCGTCTTTGTCCCGACGGACGGGTCTGTTTTCCCTCCATTTAGTCCGGCATTGCACGGGCTTTTTACAAGAGTATAACTTTATCCCAATGGAAATTTCCTTTTTCTTTCTCGATGCCAGTACTTCTGGGTGAGGGTGTATGCGTGATGTGAGTGATTTCTGTACTTATGTATTTAAAATTATCTCTTTCTGAAATGTCTTCAATTTCTTTTCCTTTACAGACAGATTTCTTCTCCCTCAGCATAGCCTGGCGTTTACACAGACTTTTTCGTGTATAGAACTCTTTTTCAATCTTTTTTTCCCTCAGTGATAAGATCTTTCTTTATATTTCGATTTTTAATTTACAAAACTCATCTAGTTTTATCCACAAGAAAACAGACAATGTACGATATTATTATTAAATAATTAATTTTGTAATAAATTATGCAAATCAATAACAATTTAGTTTTTTTTTAAATATATAAATTTATATTTGTTTTTATTAAATCATAAATGAAAAATGACTGCTTATTTCTGGATGTTTGGTTATTTGATTAAAAATATGTAACCATAAAAAAGAAATATGGGAGAGTAAACCTAGACACATACCTTTGCTTGAATTCACTGCATAAAAAACATTCAAATGAAAATAATACTACAAAAAAACCATTTTAGCATTTTCTTATATTTTTAATGTTTTTCACACTAAATTTTTTTTATATAAAGAAAACTGTTGTGGTGTATCAGAAAGTAGTCTTTCTGAACATGCTTCATAACCCTCACACACACATACACAAACTGGTCAATTCTGTCGTAGGTTACTGGAATTTGGTGACTTTATCAATTTTTTCGTTGCATTTTTATGGCTTCTTGAAATGGAAAAGTGCCTTTTTAAAAATATTTTATGTGGGGAAAAAAGCATCAAAATAGAAATAATTTTCAAAATTACGAAATTTCCTAAATTCTTAGAATAACTTTTACAATGTTTCATCTCAGTCTAACTTGGCAGCGTCGAGAAATGTATATACAATTTACCAATCTACTAATCATAAAACTTTATTTTTTTTGTTTGCAATTTAAATCCAAGAAAATCCATAGGAATGTGTAAGAAATGTAAAACATTTTAGAAATTGGGATTTTAATAATACATTTCAACTTAATCACATGTTAAAAGCATTTTTTTTTAAACAGAGTAATTTAATACAGTCAACAGAGCAACGTCATGAAATTCCAAGTTTGGCTGAAAACAGATTTTCGACTCCTGCTTTTGTCACTGTTGTAACAATAACATTGCTGCAACAATGGAGACAAATCAAAGTTTGCACGAAAAAAACGGTTTTTTTGGAAGTTTTTAATTAATATATTTTTAAATAATTGCAATATCGGAATAAAAATGGTCAAAACGGCTTCCTCGGAAAATTCCCGATCTTTTGGTACCTTCCGCGAGTTTCTGCGTGGTGCGGTTCTTGAGAAGATAGACGCACATAGATAGATAGATAGATAGGTACATACATACATACGTTTGTTTACCTTCGGATTTTAATAGTGTAGATAGAGAGAGAGAGAGAAGAAGAAGTATTTAGAGAGTTAGAAGAAAGAATTTAATTATAAATGTAAAAAAAAAAATTTATTTTATTTATTAATTATTTATTTGTTGCTATTTTTATTATTTATACTATGTTATTGGTAAGAAATAGACTTTTCGGTTCTTTTTTACACTTCATGTACATTTATTTCTTATTAGCCATTGCTCATATTCCCCATACACAGAATATTAAATATTTGTTTACATTAGAAATAAATAGGAGCACTTCAACTTATAAAATATATTCCAAATAATTAGCTTCTTGAATTTATCGAATCTGAAGAATATTTTGAGAAAGCATTTTTCCCCATATATTCCGAAGTACAATTTGATTATTTTACAGTAGTCAAAAACACATGTATCTACTATTGTCTTTTATTAAAATAGAACTTTATAATTCATTTTATGAAAAATGAAACTGTTAAATTGCAAACTACTCTTTAGTAAGTTTTTCTACAATAGTTTTACTCTCAGCTCATAAAATGTAGATTTCTGAGTAAACAAACTAATCAACGTAGACATAAACGCATTCAAAAAATATTGGAAATTTGTTTATTACGTTCTCAATTGATGAAGTGAAAGGACTCCATTTCAAAAGTTTCTTCAAAATGTGAAGTATTTTTAGAATCCGAAAGCAGCAGCTTTAATTACAGTTTTATTTCTAAAATTCACTAGAGTTCTTTTGATAAATATCTCACATTCAATTAGTGAACTTCAAATATCACACAAATGTAGTTTGTTTCTAGATTTTACTTCCTTTTTTGTGTCTCGTTAGTAAATTGACTGGATTCTTTGAAATGAACTAAATTAAATTTATTTCAAGCGTATTTGCAATTGCACTTGTAATGAATAGAAGAAAAGTTTTAAATGAAGTCAATTTTTTCCCCTTTTCAATTTACAATAATCTTGAATTTGCGTTGGAAGAAAGAAGAATGTGGACCTACTCGAATAAATTTTTAGTAAAAATTAATGATATGTGGATATTTTTATTTCAACTACACTAAAATCAGTTTTTTTACACGAACTTCTTGGACACGATTTTCATTTAACACAAATTAGAAAAAAAATTCTCTTTTCACACTACTTGTATTTTCATTTAACACAATTGAAATAAGAAATTTAATTTTTCTTTTATTTTTATAACTTCAAAACTGGAAGAGCCGAAGAATGTAATGAAAATTTCCATTTTTGTGAGAATACTTCAAACTTTATAGCTTCACTACAGGATTTTGCCTGCTTTGCAAATATCAAGTTATCGAGCTCGTGATATCAAGCATGACGATTAAAGTGAGAAGCTATGAGAAGAGTTCAAATGCGAGTCAAATAATCTGTAAACTGTTATAAATCAGGTTGGCAATAAAAAACAGAATTTCTGCTTAGAGCAAGAGAAAAGTTTAAATGCAAGCATCAAGTTTCATGAAAATAAGAGTTGCACAACCGTATGAAGAGTATAATGAATCGTTATGACCTAGCTATAAAAATATTACAGGTGAAAAGTACAAAAAAGTTCGGTTATCAAGAGAAATGGAGTCCCTGAAACACTGTATAGAGTTGCTTAGCTACTTGGAGGGATATTGTTACGTTAGTATAAGTCTGTAAAAGAAGAAATCTTATTGGATAATTCATGAAAGTCTTCATTGATGAGATGCACCCTTCAGGGCTCAGTTCTGTATACTTTAGTCAATAAAATCCCATGATGACATAGCGCAGTAACCATAAATAATTTTCCCAGCATAAAAATAAAACTTGTTCTATAATTTAGAAAAAGGAAATCATCTTAAAGTCATTTTTCTAAATTATACCTGTCAAATCTAACAACAGAAGTTTATAAAATAAATCAACACAGTGGTGTTATTAAGATGGAATTAAGTTCCTACCTCCCTCTATATCAAGTGGTATTAAGAATATTTGCTCAGACTGAAACGAATCTCATCAGCCTATAGGAGTTGACTCCATTGATGAGACGTCCATTCTTTATATTCTCGATACCACTGTAAACGATACCATCAGTGGGCTGCTGTTAACAATCAGAAACGTTCCGGACGACGGGCGAATAGTCCATCTTTATGCAGATGCTTGGTATCAGTAAATCGTAATACTGTTGTATTTGCTGAGAAAGGTTAGCTAATGTCTGATTCCATTATCTTTTCACCTGCAAAATGATTTACCGGTCATGATATGTAGTTATTTTTCTTTGGCCAACCCCCGCTAACCTTTCTTACCGCGGTACCTGTCATTTGGATGGGAAGGCTTTCCAATCTCTTGAAACTAAATTTTTGTCCATTCCAAACTCTTCTGCAACACTCGTCAAACAACTCTCTTCTTCAATCTTGCAGATATTCTACCACATATAAAGGTAATTTAATGGGTTTTTGTAGCCATATGATTTCATTCTCTTTCGCAAGAAATGTCTGGAAATGTGTCATTTCGTCTTGTGTTAAAACTGAGTACGCGCATTTCTCGATTTTGCATGCCCTTCTGTGTTGCTATGCATTAGATTCTACTTTTTACATTTTTATTCTGTATCCGTTTCTTAATTTTGGCAATTTTCTATAACTATTAACAAATTAGATGTATAGTATTGTTTATATAAAAAAACTAAGATTTTTACCTAATGACAGAAAAACATTGTGTAATAAATAGTGACTTAAGTTTTCTTTAATGGCAATCAATGAATCAATGTGATCCATGTTCCTATTGCTGTGCGGAATTTTCACATTCTCAATGTCAAATAAATAAATATATTTCAGTACACATTACAAAATTAGATGGTACTTGTCTGGCATTATAATCTTACATCTTATAGAAGAGCTTTTACTTAATGAAATAGACTACCTCCGAATAGAAACATTTTAATGAATAAAGAAACATAATTTAAAATTTACATAATTAATTAAAATTAATTTAACTAAAGAAAATATTCGTTAAACGGATTAAAATAAATGTCATAGGGGAAGAAAAGTATTTAAAATGTAATTTTTTTTAAAAAAAATAAGGCATAATACATATTATATTTTATCATGTGGAATTTTAACCTAAATTTGTACTCTAATTGCTCACCAATTTCGACCTGAATAAAACAGATTGGCGAACATGAGAGATTCACTCTTACTATCTCTTAGACTTAAAAATGATGTAAAATTAAAAAATATTGAAAAATTTTGCCCCATTAGACGATTCCTCTCTCTCTGTTCTCTCTTTCCCGCGCTCTCTCTCCATCACTCTCTCTCTCCCTCTCTTCCCTCTCTCTCTCACTCTCTCTCTCTCACTCTCCTTCGCTCTCTCTCACTCTCTCACTCTCTCTCACACTCTCTCTCCCTCTCTCACTCTCTCTCTCACTCTCACTCTCACTCTCCTTCGCTCTCTCTCACTCTCTCCTTCGCTCTCTCTCTCACTCTCTCACTCTCTCTCTCACTCTCTATCTCCCTCTCTATCTCACAATCTCTCTCCCTCTATCTCCCTCGCTCTCTCTCTCTCTCTCACTCCCTCTCTCCCTCAAGCACACTCTCCCTTACACTCTCTCCTTTTATCCCGAAAATAAATTACTTCTCATTCATTACAAATACCAAATTCACTTTATGATAGGGTTTTAGCTCAGTTTCTTGATTCTTCTTATTTACTTAATAATTCTATAATATTTAAAATGGCACGATGAAACTAGTCACAGTGATGAGTTAGTCTGAAGTTGTGTCTTTTTCAAACCCGTACAATAAACAATGCATCATGTGCTATTTATCACGTCATGCATATTATCTTATGTTTCTAACTATTCTATTATCAGAAACATTGTGCATTTATGTGCAAAATTTCTATGCATTTTATCAGGTAACAATTCTGGTTATGACAATAGCATGTGTGTCATCAATTCCATTTAAAATTTATCAAAAGTGGGGGTTTTTTTGTAAATGCATGACATGATTTAAAATTTTGCAACAGTCTTTATTATATCATATATGAAATCGTTAGTAGCTAAACAGAAAGTTTGTTCGGAATTTTAGAGAAACTATTTAAAATGTTTGTTAGGTTTATCTTAACCATTACCCTAATTCACAGAGAAATAATAGAAATTCCAGATAAAAATACTCGTATTTAATTATAAAAATTACAATTATTCAAAAACAATTTATGAACTTAAATATAATTTGAAATGTTTATTCTTAACATCTTTTCATATTTGAAAAGGTTTTAAAAAGGAAATAAATATAAGAAAAATCAAGTAAATATAAATAATTGAAATGTTCTTCCTTTGAATGCCAAGAAAACATTACATCGCTTTATGCTATTAATGACACATTTCAACATCCGAAATCAATATACTCGAAATTATGCATTATGCTGCAAATCCTGACTTCTTGTTGACAAATCATTTAATATATATGCATTATCATTTGTATTTTTATCTTGAAGAAACTTTTTTATCTATTTCGGAACACTGAAGAATATTTTTTTTTCAATTGACATACCTTAATATATCTACAAATCTCAGAAAAGAACAATAGAAAATTCATTCTTATTGTAGGCTTTTATAGCTAAACAAAGCAAAATGTATTAACGCTGATCTTCATTTAAGATAAATATAAAAATACAAGCACGCTGTTTCACTTTTATTGAAGACTCAATGGATAATCAAGGGCTAAGGGGCTTTCAATCCTGTTAAAATACTAAGATAAATTCTTATGCTTCCAGTGTACATAAGTACAATGGTGTAAGAAATTAAGAGAATTTTTAGACTTGATCGATTATCTCTA
>BMAO01014919.1:0-20382 GCA_019973975.1 Trichonephila clavata
ATAAATAGAGTACAGATTATATAAAACTGGTTTTATAAAAATTTTATAGGTATAGATTCTGTTATTAATGTATTTACGAATTTTAATTACTTAAATCAGTGGTTCTTAAAGAGTGGTCGTGCACCCCCGGGGTTCTCAGCGCCTTTCAAGGGGTCCGAAGGTTCTCATTTAATGTTATTTCCCTTTTTCACAGACTCTGAAAGTCCTCGAGGAATAGTTATAAGATGCGCCCCTAGACTCGATCACTAAATTTGCCCCAATGAAAAATCCCAGTTTGAACATGTTTTTCGATCAAGAACATTAATTCAGTTTTGCATTGTTTGTAGCTAGCTACATAGCCATTATCACAACGTATTTTTCTTAAAAAAAAGTGTTTATATGTTTCTTAAAGGGAAAAAATCGTTAAAAAGGTCTATATATTAGAAGAGGTTGTCTTAGACTATTGAGGAACCTTTAAACCACTTAGCTATGTGTTGGAAGTCAGGGAAGAGTGTTTAAAATCTTTGGGGTCTGCGGTGTCAGTTTGATACATTAAGGGGGGGCGGTGAACTAGTCTTTAAGAACCGTTGTCTTAAATTATTTTCCACGAATATCTATTGCTGGGAATGGCCATGGTCATGGTCACAAGTTCCTGTCCGGTGTTGCTGCCAACGAGAGTGGGTTCGAGATCTAATATTACAAAAGTCCCCACCTTTTAGGGTGTTGTGGGCAGGGACGTCTTAAGGCATGGGCCAACCGGGTCCAGGGATTCGCTTTCGGTAGGGGCCTCGTTTCGTTCTCTAGTATCTGTCTAAGTAAGATCCTGATCTGGATAATTTTAATGGTCAAATAATATTCCCGTACATTTTTCCGAAAAACAGGGAATTTGAAACTGCATGTAAACTTTTAAAAGTGGTAAGATTGTATTATTATGTGAGGACCGTTGTCCACGTCTAAGCCTAGGACTAATACCAGAAACAATTGTTCAACTCGCTTACCCGAAATACGGTCATCGGTAGAGCCAGTTTGTGCCTAGGTTTTTGAGATTGTGAGTGGTGCACATTTGTTTCAAATTACCGTTTAAATGCATGCTATATGCTGTTGTTTTTAAAGATCTCAAGTAGGGACTTTTGCATAGGGGTCCAGGGTCTCAAAACTCTGAAGATTTCTCTGAGCCCAGGGCCTCAAGGAGTCTTAAGACACCCCTGGCCGTGGTAGTCTAGTAGATATGATCACGGAATCGTGGCAAAACCCTAGTTCCTCAAAAGACTCGCTTTTGACGCCTGTTGGACGTTAAATCCGTCAAAGCTTAAAGTCCTTCTGTTGGCGTGGTGTGGTAGCTCGGAGAGTAGGGTGCCAGCTCAGGTCAACCACATCACTTGACAATGACTCAAAATTATGTGGAAGTTTGATGAGTAGGTACCACAAAACAGGTGTCTTTATTTGATGGGGTTCAAATTATATTGTCCTTCGCCTTTAGCCCTTGTGATATTTCAGAGTGCGATGTTGATACACAATCAACCCAGGGATATGCATCCCTCCCTAGTGACCATCAGCTAATCTTATCTTTCCTTTAGGGACTTTAATGTAAGATTTATTGTACCTTTTATAAATTGGAGTTTTGTTAGTGACCCCTTGTTTTGTTTTTGAATTACCGTATTTGCTCGAATCCAAGCCACATCCCATATTCTCAATGTTTTTGTGAAAAAATGTTGTCATCGATTCTAAGACACACTCTCAATTCTCTACATGTTCTTTGAGAAAAAAGTAAAAAATTGTGTAAGAGTTTCCTCAATATCCGATACTTCAGAAGTTTAAAACAAAATTTGATGAGAAGTAATAAGAATTTAATGATTAATTTATTTTACCAGTATTTAAAAACTCTTTCAAACACATACATAAACCTATAATTACACAACTACCAGTATCATGTTTCGAAAGTGATTCGTCACTCCTATTGTCATAGCTGACTTCGAAATGGGGCCGGCGAGTCGTTTTCCCACGCAGTGGCGTCATCCGTGCCATCCAATCACTTGTTATGCAACATTTTTTTAAAAGAATGCAAAAAAAATGTAAAAGAATTATTAAAGAATGTTGTACATTTTCAAGAAAAATTATATTTGCTTACGCCATCGACGTATATTTGTTTCATCCGTGTCAAATTTTGTAGAAGGTTTTTGTGCTTCCATCTTTATTGCAGATCACCACCAGATGGCGCTACAACATATAAACTTCTACAAAGTTCAATCAATCTCCACGTTGCCAACAGGGTTGCCAAAAATTATGCCAACTTGGCTCTATCACCAACATTTCGCTATGTTTCCATTGAATCGCCATTATAATGTAAGGAACGGTACTGCTTGCTAATCTTCAATGTTAACATAAAATGAATACAACAGAAAGTACTATTAATGTGTTACACATCCAGTTATTTACACTACTGTATAAGCGTTCATTACTCAAAATTTGTAGCAATGTGTTACTTTTGATGAGCAGAGATCAGCTTAGGAAGATGTTTTCAAAAATCGACCTACAAGAGAGTTACGAGGCGTTATAAATAAAAAAAAATCCTTTTTATCAGCTATTAAATCTAAATACTTAAAATTTAACAAATATGTTTTTTTTTTGTTTAGCTAAGATATTCAAAAAGATTTTTTTTATTTAATTTGCAATTCACGTAAAATTAGCACATTAAAAACTGCTTTATCCTTCAATCTTTATTGTTTAATTTCTCAATTCACCCCATGCGAAGAACGGGTATACCAACTCGTAAATTATATTTCTGAATTATATTTCTTAAACATAGCTTATAATTTCAACAGATGTGCGTAGAAAGTATAAAAGGGAATATTAAATATTTTTCTATGTATGATTACTCCAGTTCTGTATTCAAATTTAAAAATTACTCTCTGTGGCAAGTAATTTCATATTAAGATAACATGGTGCATTTAATCCAAGATCTCAGTTTTCAGTATTTTCAATGCAATAATAGGAATAAATAACATAACGTTGTGTAACCTGTGTGGCTATTTTTCGACTTTCTTTTTTAAAAAATGGCATCATTCACTTAGATAATTTTTTGTTCTTATTTTTAAACTAACCGCATTCATTTATGCTGGTTAACCACCTTAATGCGTAGGTGGGAAAAACAACAACGAAAGAAGTCTATCAATTTTTTCTACATTTTTTTATAAGCAAAATAATATTTAATATCATTTCTTTTACTTACAAATCAAATGAAGTATACACTTGTTTGAATATTACATTCCTTAGAAGGGCACAAAATGATAGATCGTCGTCTATATAAAGAGTTCCTTTTTTTTTTTTACAAAACACTTTTTAGAAAAGGACTACATTTTGACACACCTGTAATTTCAGTCCCAAGGCCAAAAGGGCTGAGATTTCAGCAACACTTTCACTAACAAAAAAGGTCGTTTGAAGATACTTGTACGCGTGGGTACATTGTAGACGCCTGTCCTACCCCTCTTGAAGGACATTATACTCTGTATGGTTGTATAGGAATATTTGCTGCACTTAGATTCATAAAATGTTTCGAAGGTTGGAGTGAATCCGTTGCCATTTTGTAACTCGCACACCTGGGGTGAAGAGAATTGCATACAATTCGTTCGTGGAACACAGAATTATTCATGGAACTATTAAAAGGTCTTATACTTGTATTGTTCCTTTCATAATAGCACATTGAGATCTTACATTCAGTTACATTGAAAATCTTTTAACACGAAACTGAAGGGACTGAAATATTTTTTAGCTTTAAAAGAATTTCGTGTTAAAGGATATTGTAAAAAATATATATATTAACAAAATTAAGTTTTAGAGTACATTTCATTTACATAGATGTGTGTATATTCATAAATTTAATAAAAACTGTCCAAACATTTACGTAATTCGCTCTCCTTTTCAATTCCTGCTATTTAGCGCACTCTCTCCCTATATATATATATATATATATACATATATATTAATAATTTCAAAAATCAATTAATAAAATACTTTCTATTCATTCAATCAAGTTTAAATAAATTTTTTAAAACTTGTAGTGGATGACACTTGATGTTAATACAGTTTTTACAAATATTAATTCGCTAATTACCTGAACTTGGCAGGATGCAGTGAGTCTTGTGGTACACTTGTGACTTCATAGCTTTCTTGATGGAGTCTTTTAGGTTGCATTTGAAAATTTTCCTATCATTGCTTTTCTCAAATTTACTTTCGCCATCATGATTTATGTTCATTATTTCATCTGGTTCTTCCCTTACTTGATCAGTTTCAGCTTCATCCAATAGAGATCACAGATGCCATTTCTTTTTCAATTCCTACTATTAGCTCACACTCTCTATATTTATGTATAGATATATTTATCGTGTTAAAATTTTCAATCGTTAATAAAATTCTTTCTATTCATCCAATCAAGTTCCAATTTTTTAAACTTGTAGTGGAGGACACTTTTGATGTTAATATAGTTTTTTTCAAATATTAATTCATTAATTACCGGTTAATTAAAATAATTACCGGTTTTTGACACCATTTTAGATTTATCTCCATTGTTGTAACAATGCAACTGTTAAAATAATGATAAAAGTTGGCGTCGAAAACCGGTTTTTCAACCAAACCGGGTGTGCATTGTTACAACAATGCAGACAAATCATGCTCTTTTTTCAATTCCTACTATCAGTTCACTCTTTACCTATATTTATTTATTTGTTTATTTATATAGCTTATTCAAATTTTTAATCATTAATAAAATACTTTCTATTTGACCATCCAAAGTAAATATTGATTTAAAAAACTTTTTTTTATATTACGTGTTGGTTTAGAACTTTTGTTCGATAATAATTTGAAATTACAAGGAAAATTCATTGCGTTAAAAGATGTATTTTTTAACGTAGAAAAAAAAAATAAACGAGTGATAATTAAAAATAACAGCATAATTTTAACATAATTTGATGTTAACAATAATGATTAACGTTAATATTTACAGCATTATATATTTTGAACAGAGAAGATATTTATAACTATAATCTTACCAACATTAATAATAATGTATTCTTCCTTATTAAAATCGTATTTATTTTTCTATTAAATTAAAAGTCTGGGAGATTGTTTTTAATGAAAGATTGAACATGTTGATTTTTTTTATATTGTATATTCAAAATTTATAAAATTACTTATTTATAAATTTTGATAAGATACATGAAAAAAGTTTTAATTAAAACAACGTTTATTTATTTCGTTTCATCTGATTACTTTAAAACCTTTACTTTGGAACGAAATGTATAAAATTAAAATGAAAAGAATAATCATACACGTCTAACTCTTTACATATGTGATGAGGAAATCATCTTTCATCATCTAATTTAATATTTTTTGATTAATTACCAGAAACTACGTATACGGTTTTTGAATAGGTAACTAGTGGATATTTTCTAATTTAAATACCTATTGAAGAAAAGAAAATAAATAAAAGTAAAACTATAATGAGAATTACGACATTCATTCCCCAGCACAGCCCTAAATCAAACGCATCTTTTTTATTCCACTTGAACAACCTTGAAAGATCTTCCTGTCTATCTCCTGTGCAATTAAAAACATTCATTACCGCGAAACTAATTACTAAAGCACTTATTAAATATTCATAGAGAAAGAGTTTTATTGAATGTAAAAACCGAAAACAACACATGCTCAGTTTCTTACCTTTTATAGTTAAATTTAACTATGCTATACGGGGACGGCTTAAGACACTTTGTGGCCCTGGGCCCAAATAAATCATATTTTTTTAGGCCTTGGGGCCCTATGCAAGAGTAGGCCCTACCTGTGATCTTTAAAAGTAGACAGTAATATGCATTGTCAAATACTCGTTCTGACGGTAATTTCAAAAAAATAAATGGGCACGACTTACAATCTCACAAACCTAAGCACAAACCGACTCGACCGATGACCCATTTCGACTAAATGAGTTGAAAGATTCTTTATGGTACTAGGCCTAGGCAAACGGTCATCACATAATAATATAGTCTTACCACTTTTACCAGTTGACATGCAGTTTGAAATCCCCTGTTTTTCAAAGAATATGAACGAGAATAATATTTGACCCTTAATATATAATCTGGATCATGATCTTATAAAGACAGAGTTGGAAAGAAAGGTGGCCCCCACCGAGGGTGAAGCCCTAGGCCAGGCTCAGTTAGCCCATGCCTTAAGATACCCCTGATGCTACACTGCTTGCTATTAAAATTTCCACACCATAAAGGAAAGCAAATACAAGAAAAAAATTATTGTACTTAAACAGTATGGTTAAAGACAAAATGATTAAATTTGAAAGCATTTTGGGATTTGCAGTGGTACAAAATTTGTGGGAAAAGCTTCTACCCCTGGCAGCTAAAATAGTCCTTACCCGGTTAGGCATGGACAAAAACAGGCAACTCATTCTATGCTGCTTCAAGACTATACCCCACTTCATCAGCCGTATTAGCCTGAGGGATGGCAAGCCAGTCTCTCAGAAACCCAACACCAGCTGTTTTGAATGGGTGACAGATCTGGAAACCATGCTGGGCAGGGCAACAGTCGAATACCCTGTGTGTCGAGGAAGGTCAGAACATGACGTGAAACATAGGGTCGTGTATTATCTTGTTGGAAGATGACGTTTGGAAGGCCTCAAAGATACGACACAATTACTGAACGTCAGAATTGTACCCATCTGCTTTCAAATTACTGTCGATCTGAACTGGAGATAAGAGTGCCGTATACCCAATGGCTGCCCAAAGTATCACACCAGGTGCAGGGCCTCTATGCCTATATCACTGGCACAGCTAGTCCTCAGTGGACCCTTTTCAAAATTTCTCGCACACCCTTTTCGGGGACCCCTTAATATATTAACAAATTTTCCTTACATAATTGGGGTATTGATACGGCGGTAGTTACGCCTCTGGCCTATATCAATTCAAGCAGGTGACAAGCGGACTCATCGGAGTGAGTGAGTGAATATTAACGTCCCACTGTTCAGCTACACGATGGCTTTTGGGGACGGTCCGCGTAATTTTGAACCATGGTCAAGTGACGTGGACGACACTTGAGCTGGCACCCCCTCTCCTAACTACCACACCAAGGGGAGGACGTTAGAGCTCTCGACAAATTTTACGTGCATTGCTCCCCTACACGGCGGGTTTTCAGTGGTACTGGAATCGAACTCATGACATGCTAGCCACGATCCGATGCCTAGACCACTCGGCTACCGCGGCCTGCGGACTCCTCGGAAGCCACCAGACACGTATAAGGCAATCAGAATACTGCACTTAGAACCGTGAATTGCGTTTAAAACTAAAGATGCCGTACCACTGAAAAAAAGTTTACTACAACTTTATATCATTTAAAGAATTTTTTAAAAAAAATATTTGAAATTATATCTATTTTTAGATAGGCGATTTTTATTTGTTTCCATTATAATTATTTTTATCGACTGTATAGCAATTAAATATTTACTCGTAAATTGTTTTATATATTTGTATCTTTTATATGCCTTAAAATCCGGCGTATAATGCGCACTTTTAACACAAATAAATTATAGTTAAAAAAAACTAAACACTCTTTTATAGTTAATCGAACCAAGTTGTCTTTAACTTTTAGTCGCCAGATGCAGGAGGGGATCTGAAAGTTGGCAATCGTTAATCCTGATGATCCTGATCAAGACAATGGAACAAAATTATGAAATTATTGCATTCTCATCGGTCCTGGACAAGTGAGCAAAATTTCGAATTAATATGACCTTTTAAAGTGGATAAAAATTGAGTTCTAAGATTCCGTTACATACAAATGAAGCTTATAAAAGGGTGTTAAAAATAAGATCGTAGTTTAAGAGTGTGCGTTATACGCTAGATATAAAAATAAGAGCTTTAAAAATAAAAAATAAAATGAGCATAGAAAAATAATTAAGACTTCTACTTTGTTTGGAATTCTGCTCATTTAAAATAAATGATATTTCTAATTAACTTAAAGTGTTGTAGAAATATATTATTTTTTCATAATCTTGGGATAATATTTCGAATAAATGATTTCAAAACATAATAGTATTGAACACATACACTTCAGGTTCTATCGTAAAAAAGGGGGTGCGCATTATACGGCAAATATACCAAAAAAAAAAATAAAAAAATGCTGCTTGAAAGTATGGGGGCGCGTTATTTACCGGTGCACGTTAAACGCCGGATTTTACCGTTATATATAATACAAACAAAAATATTTAAAAGATGATATACGTGATAAAGAACGCGATATGTTCTGATCCAAGTCATTACAAGTTAGAGATATCTCTTCATGAGCTTTTAATATTAAAATGTTAAAACTCAAAAAGCCAAACGACTTTTTTTCAAAAAGAAAAAGCCGATAAAACAACTCCGAAAGATCTTTGTTCCGATGCGAAAAGCGTGAAACCGGTAATAGCAGATGATTGATTCTGATAAAGGCATTGTAAAACAAAATTGTAGAAATACGAATGATGAATTGTTAAACAGATATTGCTTTCGTTTTATATAATACCGTACAAAAACAAATTAATTCTACAAAACTTTTATTCCCATACATTCTTTGCGTCAATGCTTCGTTCCCACGCTTTTAGCATGAAAAGTACATGATTTAATAAGATTAATAAGGTAGACCATTAAAATGCGTTATTAGGTGTTTGTAATAAATCAAAAATGGTAAATTTAAAATTTTTTTTTGTTTCATGCTTTAGTACGTGACTTTTATCCCGTTACCTTCACAAACCGTGAAGAGTACCATGGAATTCATTTCTTTTATATATCTGAACCTTTTTAAATTGAAACATTGTTGAAAGTTTGCGGAACTGTTAGGATTTTTTTCTATAAAAAAAGTATACTATTTTAAGTTGGAATTTGAGTAGTTTTACGTTGCGGAAGAAAGTGTATATGTTGTGGCTTATTATGTAAAGATTTTTATTATGATGCAAATTAGTTTGAATTATGCGTTAATAACACAAACAATGAAGAAATCCATTTATTAATATACTAGTCGTCACCCGCCCACTTCGTTGGGTATTTCATGACGTTGAATAAATATATACTTTATACACTCAAGAGCCAAAACATTTATGACCACCTGTCAATAACGAGTTGGCCCACCTTTGACGCGTAACATAGCTTCAACCCGCCTTGGCATGGATTCCACAAGTCCTTGGTAGATGGCCGGAGACAGATTGTACCAGATGTTTAAGCAACGGTCACGCAAATCCGAGATATTGCGAATTGGTGGCCGTTGAACTCTGAGCTGCCGTCCCATGACATCCCAAATGTGTTCTATCGGATTGAGATCCGGTGAGTTAGACGGCCAGGACATTAACTGGAATTCAGCATCGTGTTCCTGGAACCACTCCAAAACAATTTTAGTCTTGTGACACAGGGCGTTGTCCTGTTGGAACATTCCATTTCCAGCTGGAAAAACAGAGGCCCTGTAAGGGTGCAACTGGTACACAATGATGTTCAGATACCCTGTAGCAGTCATGGTCTGCTCTACTACAGCCACTGGTCCCAGAGACGCCCAAGAGAACGTCCCCCAAAGCATAATACCGCCACCACCGGCCTGTATATGACCTACTGTACATTGTGGGAGCAACTGTTCACCTGGAAGACGGCGTATCCTGACACGACCATTGGCGTGATGAATGACAAACCGTGATTCATCTGACCAGGCAACTCTCTCCCACTGATCCATGGACCAGTCGCGATGTTTCCGGGTCCAGCGCAGGTGCAGTTGGCGATGACGCTTGTTCAGCAAAGGCACACGAGTGGGATGTTTGCTGCGTAGCCCCATATCTAACAGTGTCCGCTGAACAGTATGCTCCGATACTATTCTACTTGACCATACATTATATTGGGCTGTCAAATGAGCCACTGTCTGGCTCCAGTTTTGCTTCACCATGCGAGACAATCTCCGACGACCTTTTTCTTTGATAGCGTGTGGACGTCCAACACAATGTTGTCTACTGCTGGTTTCACTGTCATTCATCCACTCTGCATAAGTACTAACAACTGTAGATCGCGAACAGCCCACGAGTCGTGCAGTTTCGGAAATACTTGTTCCGAGCCTTCGAGCCATTACAATCTGTCCTCTATCAAAGTCGCTTAGATCCGCAGCTTTTCCCATTACACACAGAAGTAAGTGAAAGAATGATTCTTCAGACTCTCCAGCAGCAGTTAACCTGATCACGTGCCTTCCACGTCATCCAGGCGAGTTCATCGCAAAATGTAGGAGTGACATAATGTTTAGGCTCTTGAGTGTATATATGTTACCGATAAAGTGTTAAATCCGTTATTTCATAGAATAACTAGGTATTTCGTGAAAGAACTAGACAAGTCAGTTAAAGTATATAATAGATGAAAAATTTCATACTACACATAGTTTTTATTCTATGAAATACCTAAATATAGACCGTTAAAGTGAAAAATAAACAATTTCAAAGATACTTTATAAATTAATTGATCATAAATAGCTAAAATCTCTCGAAAAATACATTTTATCCCTTTTATGGATGAATAATTGATAAATAATAAGAGAAAGCACACAGATGACATTATTTATTATCGCTAATATTTCCATCATTAATTAAACAGAAACAGGGAAAAATGTTGTGAAAATAAGTTATATATAAAAGTAATAAAAGTTTAGTCTATATGAAAAAGTTTTGTAGATAAAGTGAGAGTAAAATCAAACTATGACACAGTATTGACGTTTTTCAATCCTCTTTTTTTTTGTTATCTTCCATTTAATATTTATTTAATTAAAAATACACAGTGACTCGTAACATAGTTACTGCTACTTTCTATCTTTGTCATGAATTTTGGTGCTTATTGTAATCCACTTAATTCGTGCATTTGGTTATTTCTTAACGTGACTGAGGGTTTCGCTCCTCATTGGAAGACAAGAATTTGAATGATGGCATATGTAAGAATATTTGAAAGCATTTAAGAAAATGATGTTATAACGCAGTACCTTCTCAAACTTTCAATATTCGTGACCCAAAATTCAATCATCATTTTCATCGCACCCCTCTCCATACAATAACAATGCATTGAATTCAATAATACTATACTTTGGGACTAAAGATACATACAATATGACTCCAACGTCTTATGTGTCACCGACGTATATAAATGTCTCTTTAAGCCAAAGCATTAAATTTCTGGACGTATATATACGTCTTTTCGAATTACAATCTTTTTTGTGCTCTGCTATCCATAAAATTATTCCGAAGGCTTTGGAATGCAACAAAATTATCTTGACTGTGTTTGTGAAGGATTTACTTATTTCAGAGGATTTGCTTGTTTATTCCTTTTCTTCCGCCCCCCCCCAATCCCCAATGCATCACATACTCGCGCCTACGGGGAAAACGGTGACATTGGGGAGGGAATCATATAACTTTTAAATCGATAGTTAAGGGATTAATTATAAACCGTATAAATTATCAAAATAAGTGTTAATTTTTTGTACATTATTTTATATATGACAAATCCATGGGTCACTGGTAACTATTAAATTTGTTCTTACCTTAGTATTGTTAAAATTAATCATAAAGTACACTGTGCAGAGTACTGATATATGTATTTATAAGTGTATTATGTCAGTGCAAATGTGTATTTTATTTTTTATTATGTCAAAATGTATTTTTTGTTTACTTTTAGTAAACTAATACCTTTTTTTTCAATAAGCTTTTGTTTTCGACTTTTCAATATACTCGTTCCCCCTCGTAGAGTTATCACGCCCTCCAAGGGGGGGCGCCCCACTGTTTGAGAAACTCTGTTATAAGGATAAAATTTCTCTTGAAGTTCTTAGATAGCAACAAATTAATTTCTTAATTTAATTTTTTACCTAGTTATTGATGTGTTATCTTAATTTATTTGCAATCAAGTTCAAAACAATCAGGATTCTAAAATGATTTTGTGGGCATCATTTTTTATCCCAAGCGATTTGAAATATTTCTATCTAATTTTATTTTTCTTGGCATATTACAGGATCAAAGGATTCAGGTATTGCAATAATTAACTATTAAGTGCTTTGACCTTTTTCTTCAATTCATGGAAAATCTTGCATAATATTAAGTAATTAAAAATTCTGAACATGTTTCGTAATAAGCCTTTTTGTCGAAATAAATCCGGAAATTTTCTTTTCTTTGCAGAATTAATTTGAAGCTTAGTTATGTATAATAATTTAACGGTATGTTAAAAATGTAGGATTTTTTATTTCATTAAGAAAGTTCTTACTCAATACCTGTTGTTTTTGCAAGTATAAAATATAATTAAGTTAAGTCATCCAAACATTGATGAATTTACAAATCATCCGATTTGATCATTTCATTAAAGCGTCACAGTCATTTGATTCTGACATTTATTTTCTTTTGTAAATTAACGAGTAGTAAATAAGGTATCATTCAATGTATTACTTCTAAAACTGTAGAGCAGCGTTTCTCAAACTGTAGGGCACGCTTTCTTAGTGGGGCGTGATAACTGTACGAGGGGGCACAAGCATATTAAAAAGTCGAAAACAAATTATTTTTTTAAAAAAATTATTAATTTACTGAAAGTAAGCAAACACAAAATACATTCTGACATAAAATATAAAATATAGATTTTCCCTGATATCATACACTTATAAATGTATCAGTACTGCACAATGTATTTAATAATTAATTTAACAATACTAAGTTAAGAACATGTTTAATAATTACCATTGACCCCATGGGCTGGTCATATATAAAAGTTTTACAAAAATTAACATTTATCTTGATAATTTGTACGGTTTGTAATTAATCCCTTAACTGCCTATCAAAAGTTACGTGATTCGCTCCCTAACGCCTCCTTTTTCTCGTACGGGTGCGTATGTGATGTATTGGTGGTGGGGGGGGGGTGGAATGAAAAGGAATAAATAAGTTCTTCTCAAACTTTCAAGGTCCATTTATTGCCTCACAAAACCTTCAGAATAATTTTATGGATAGCAGTGCATAGAGAAAATCGTACTTCGGAAAGACGTACAAATACTTCCCGGGGCAATTAACGCTTTGGCTAAGTGAGATGTTATATACTCCGCTGGCATTTAAGAGGTTAAATTCGTAAAGTAGCTTTAGCGTCAAGTATAATATTATCGAATGCAAGACATTGTTATTTTATGGAGGGGGGTCGATGAAAATTATGATTGAATATTGGGTCGCAAATGTTCAAAGTTTGAGAAGCACTGCTGCAGAGGGTCTAAAAACTTGTTACTAAACTCGGTATGCACAGAGAATGACATACAAGTATCTGCATCATACATTGTCAATATCATTTCAAATTTAGTTGTCTTATAATTCCGTAGATTTGAATCGCAAAACTGAATGCTTTAACATATATGTAGGTTTTTTTAAAAATGCTACGCAACAGCACGAACTTTTTTTTTGTAAACAAATATATTTGTGATAAGCCGCAGTTTAAACATGAAAATGATTTCAAAGGTTTTGTGTCTTGTATTTATTCATTGAAAGATCAGTGATAATATATTGATTGCAATAAAAATTCAAAAATAAAAAATTTCTCACTCTCTCTTATGAAAGACATTAATTATTAAAGTCTAATTATAATTGAAACTATTTTAAACCCTGGCTCATATTCATGAATTCGAACAACGTATAAGTCAATTCTTCTCTTATAACCAATCTGTCAACGTTACAAAATCAGCATTAATAATGTTTACTTTATAATCAAATAAACTGTGTTTTTTCACAAACAAAATATTTCACATACAATAAGAATCCTTATAACTGACCTCCGTTGAATAGGCTTTTGATTAGATGTATCCGAATGGAGTTGCGACAGCTTTTTTCTTAAAAAAGAAAGGTATGAGGATGATTTTTGTTGTTGTTATTTTTAGATTTGTTTGGTACATTACAAGAAAAATATGCTGAAATTAAGAAGAGAAAAATAAAATATTATTACTAAAATAGGGAAAAAATGGGTAAAAATTGATATAAAAAAAACATAAACGCGGTCCGTTTTGTTCCAAAGACTTATGAACAAATTTTCAATTTTTCAATTCTAATGTGTTGCTATGTAATTCATTTTCGAAGTGACCCTCAGGATAAGAAATATTTTCATTTTTACAAAAACTAGAGCACTTTATCTCAGTTGTTATATGAAATTGCTTAAGAAAACAGTGATTGTATTAACATAAGAGACTGTAAATTTCGAGATAAAACAGGGATTGATAAATCTGAAGGTTAAAACACTTCTACTATTATACAGAATTTACACAAAAAAATTTCAGTTAATTATTTTCAAAACTTTTTCAGCAATCGCTGGTCCCGTTTGAATATTTAAAAAAACACACACATTTCGAGTAAAACGTGTTTTAAAGTATGACATCTTGCTTAAAGTAATGACATCTTGCTTAAAGTAATGACATCTTGCTTAAAGTAATGACATCTGCTTTTACTAAAACACTTGTAAATTTTGTTCTAGTGAATAGAAAATGATAAACTTGGTATTTTTATAAAGCTGATAAGATGGCCTATAAAATGAAACCATAAAAAAATTTGTCAATTTTTGGCAAAATTCACAATTTTAGGGTAGTTGGGATACCTCAAACTGCTTCTCAACTGGGTGCTTGATTTAATATTTTTATTAATGTTGCATTTCGAAACAACATGGTAGCTAATGGCAAAGGGCCTCGTTATTTTTAACCATAGTAACGGATATAGAGAACGACATCTGAACTACCATCCCACTGTTTCAACGTTCACAGTAAGATAACATAAAAGTTTTAACCGCTGCAGAGCTAAAATTTTAACTCATTTCCTGAATATCTTGGGTGGCCGTGGCAGCCTGGTGGTCACAGCCGTGGACTCGCACCCAGCGTGTCATGAGTTCAACCCCCAGTGCTATTGAAGATCTGCTTTGTAGAGGGGCTGATGTACGTTAAATCTGTTGAGGTTCAAAGTCCCTCTATTAGCATGGTGGAGAAATTCGAAGAGGGTTTTGCCAACTCAAGTGATCATGTCACTTGGCCATAGTTCAAAATAACGAGGTCCGTCGCCAATAGCCATCGTGTTGCTTTATAGTGAGACTTTAATAAACACTCATCTATGGAAAATCTTATTGTATTCCATACAAAACGATTTTAAGCGAATTTTCTGTATCATGCTAAGGTATGGTCTCAAAATAGGGAATAAGTATGAACTTCATACATGTTGTAATGAAGTGAACCCAATAAGATTACTTCCTTATTGGGTAGCGGGAGGGCTCACGCAGCTATTTGCCGAAAAGGCATTTCATTCCTGATTAAATAAACAGGGCAGTAATTTCATGAGTAACTTGATAATGTTCACAGCCTTTTTCTGTAGAAAAATTCTAGTTCAACGTCAGTTCATTCCAGCCGTTGTTCCACCGACTCCGGCACCTTAAAGCCTGCGATGTTCATCTCCCTTAGTCCTTGAGGTGCGGCTGCCCCCGCAACCTCTATCGAGTGTCTTCAAAAGAAGAAAAAAAATGAATTGGAAGGTAATGCTGAAAATAGAAGGAGATCGAGAAGCTTCTCGTCAACTTGAGAGCCATCCCTTTAAACTCCTTCGTCGGGTGACTTTCACTCCCCCAATCATCTGTGATTGGAGAGCGTAACAGATATGCAAAGGGCTCTTCACACTTTAGTTCCACTGCATTGGTTCTTGGAGACAATTGGCCGGAGAGTCTAAATACAACTATGACGCCGTATTCCTACTCACTAACTGGAGGGCTATAAATCGCCCCATTACATTGACACTGAGGATATGTCTTTGTGACGAAAGGCAGACATTCCTCTTCATTTAAATCATTCTCGGCTCACATATGCGAGGGTGACCCAACGGAGCAGACTATTCCCAGGAACGTTCTTACGAAGATCGCTGAGACTAAAATCGTCTGGATGTCGGAGAAAGAAAAGAGGTGGTGATATCAAAGCGTTTTCCGAATCAGCTCCCATCTGTTATCCTCCAGGCATGAGAGAAGAATAGCCAGTCTTTTTTGGAAGATATATATTGTTCCCCATCTAGACACTTGGTCTCCGCCGATGTAACAATGTTTTAATACCTTCAGCTGTTGAAAGTACTAGCGAACTCATCCAAAGGCTTCTAATCGTAAAAGCAGTTCTATTAACTTCTACAAGAATTCTTTCTATTGCTTTTTGATTTAAAAAAAAGCTTTGAGACGAAAGATTATGTCCTCAAAATGTAAAACAATAGTTGATGTAATCAAGATTAAAGCATATAGAATATCATAGTTCCGATTACTACTGCTGTTTTACAAAGATTAATTTGTTCAAATGTTATCACAAATTCCAATTTAACACACATGAAGCACCATTTTTGGTTTTTCGAGTAACAACATTAACATGTCCGGTAATCACATACGAATTTTTTTGACCTTGATGAAAGTCAAAATCGAAATCTTCGAACAATATCTCGTTCAAGAACGCCAATTTAGCTTGATTTGCATAGATTGAATTCATAGACTATTTGAAATAACGAGGTGGTGAAGACTAATATGAAACAGCGATCGCCTGTGAAAAATTTAACAACAGATTCATGGTTGGTGTTTTTCGTGCTTTTGTTTTTTGTACGCACGTAAAGGTTATGAATATCAAAACATAGGGAAGGCGTGGTTGAAGTATGAATAAAAGATTCGGAGAAATTAAACGCACTGGAAGATGCAAATGATAGGTGTTTCATGACTAAGAAGAGAGGAAGTTTTTTCGTAATTCTACTTTCTTTTTTTCTTGACTCTGTGTAAAGTTCAGTGAAGGTAACGGTCAGTGGTTTTGAGCATTTGTACTGTGATTGGAATGATACAAATTATGTAAATATACCATACGGGATCTTGTGAAAGGTTGATTTTAATCTAATTCAGAATGAAGAGTTACCTAACGTAGTTTTTGGAATAAAATTAAAAACATCATATCAATTCTGATTTTAAGAAATGTTGAATTAATTTGTGTTTTCTTTTATCTTATCTTTCTTCATTAAATATAACTTTGGGTTATATATGTTACCGTTAAAGTGTGAAATCAGTTAATTCATAGAATAATTGGGTATTTCATGAAATAACTAGACAAGTCAATTAAAGCATATAAAATTATTGAGATCTACGATTTAACTAGATATTCTATTGAATAACGATTACTTGATCGCTAAAGTAGGAAATACTGCACTCTCGAAAGTTCTTTGAACCGATTCTAGCTGCTTTTAGCTATTTTTTGAACCACTTATAGCTGCTTTGCAATGACATGCGTACGTACACCAGTGCTTCTCAAACTTTCGATATTTGTAACCCAATATTTAATCATAAGTTTCATCGCGCCCCCCTCCATACAATAACAATGTATTGAATTCAATAATAATATACTTTGACGCTATAAGCTACAATACGACTTTAATCTAAGTGCCACTGACGTATATAAACGCCTTCTCAGCCAAAGCGTTAATTGCCCCGGCGTATATACACGTCTTTCCGAAGTACGATCTTTTCTGTGCACTGCTATCCGTAGAATTATTCTGAAGGTTTTGTAATGCAATAAATGGACCTTGACAGTGTTTGAGAAGAATTTACTTATTTCAGAGAAGTTTTTACTTATTTATTCCTTTTCATTCTTTCCAATACATCATATACTCACGCCTATGTTGAAAACGGTGGCATTGGTGAGCGAATCTTGTAACTTTTTGGCGGCAGTTAAGGGATTAATTATAAACCGTATAAATTATCAAAATAAGCGTTAATTTTTGTACATAATTTTACATATGACTAGTCCATAAGGTCAATGGTAATTATTAAACTTGTTTTTAACTTAGTACTGTTAAATTAATCATAAAGTACATTGTGCTGTACTGATACATTTATAAGTGTATTATATCAGTGCAAATGTGTATTTTATTTTTTATTATGACAAAACTGTATTTTTTTGTTTTCTTTTAGTAAACTAATACTTTTTTAAGAATCGTTTGTTTTCGACTTTTCAATATGCTCACGCCCCTTTTGTTTAGTTATCGCAATTCCTAGGGAGCGTGCCCTACAGTTTTAGAAACGCTGGTGAATACCTTTCATTCCATTACTTTTAAACGTAGAATTTAGACGGGGTGGTTGTGCCCTACAGTTTTAGAAACGCTGGTGAATACCCTTCATTCCATTACTTTTAAACGTAGAATTTAGACGGGTGGTTGTGCCCTACAGTTTTAGAAACGCTGGTGAATACCCTTCATTCCATTACTTTTAAACGTAGAATTTAGACGGAGTGGTTGTGCCCTACAGTTTTAGAAACGCTGGTGAATACCCTTCATTCCATTACTTTTAAACGTAGAATTTAGACGGGTGGTTGTGCCCTACAGTTTTAGAAACGCTGGTGAATACCCTTCATTCCATTACTTTTAAACGTAGAATTTAGACGGAGTGGTTGTGCCCTACAGTTTTAGAAACGCTGGTGAATACCCTTCATTCCATTACTTTTAAGCGTAGAATTTAGACGGGTGGTTGTGCCCTACAGTTTT
Source organism: Trichonephila clavata (assembly GCA_019973975.1). Taxonomy (NCBI): domain Eukaryota; kingdom Metazoa; phylum Arthropoda; class Arachnida; order Araneae; family Nephilidae; genus Trichonephila; species Trichonephila clavata. The sequence continues at coordinate 18,542 of BMAO01014919.1, forward strand.
AGAAACGCTGGTGAATACCCTTCATTCCATTACTTTTAAATGTAGAATTTAGAGTGGGGGTGGTTGTGTTAGCGTTTTACAGTTGAGGTTATTAAAAAATATTTCTGCAACCTGTTTTCAAGCAAAGTCTTCTACAGCAATGGGAGATCAACCTGTATATAATGTAAGATTTAATGCAAGATAGATTTGAGTCTTTATTAAATAAGCATGGGACAAAGAAAAACAGTGCTGCACTTATTCGTGAAAAATTAACTTAGATAGGAAAGAAAAAGTGCTAAAACTGAACAAAAAAAGGTACCACGTGACTATTGTTTGCTCCAACATTATGATATCCTTGAAGTTGAAGGAGTAGAAAAGTTAATTGTGCCAGTAATAGATGCAAAACAATACCATCCTCCCCTTTTCTGTTTAACTAATGTTAACAATGTATGAAATAATAAGTTATATCTTTTGCTTTTCCTTATTATTTATCAATTATAATCATCCATAGTAGTGATAAAATGTATTTTTCACGAGGTTTTAGCTTTTTATGATTAATTAATTTATAAAATAACTTAAATTGTTAATTTTTCACTTTAATGGTCTATAATTAATTGTTTCATAGAATAACTAGGTAAAGTATGAAATTTTTCATCTATTATATACTTTAACAGTCTTATACATTATTTCATGAATACCTAGTTATTCTATGAAATAACAGAACTGCACACTTCAATGGTAACATATACACAAGGCTAAAAAACGAAGTTTAAAATTAAATTACTCCATATTTTAGTATAATTGTCAAAGTACTCAAGGAAAGGTAAAACTAATGCTTCCATATATAAATGAAAAAATTTAGAGTTTATTATGTTAGCGTACGCGTATGTGTGTGTGTATGTTGTTCATTTAGAAGAAAATTAAAAAAACCACGAACATTTGTATAACGCTGTGACGATCAATAGATCGATAATGAGGTGTAAAAGAAATGTAACACAATTCTTCTCAGCTGTCTCATAGACTTCTTGAACCTACAGGATTATTATTGAAGGATTATCGTTTCTAGAAGTCTATGTGAAAGAGACCTATTTGTAAGCAAAGCTGCTGTTGGTATCTAACTCCTGCGCACAGAGGAGCCCATTTAGCAGGATGCAGAGCTTATCCACATTGAAGTAGGGACAAGTGGGAATTATTCGAATCATTGATGTCCAGATTAGTATAATTACTGATTCTTCACATCCTTTCATCTCGAAGGAGCTAGAAACCGTGTTTATGTCCTCAAGAAAAACTCCTGTCCTCACTATAAACACGGAGGTTTGATCGTCAAGCTTTAGTTGGATGCGCACACTAACTTCATGTTTTTGACAGAGGTTGTGCAACTGCTTTAATGTATAGGGATGAAAATTTGGAGCTTTTGTAAAGGACGCAGGTAGCACTGCTTTAATTTTTATGGATAACAATGCTTGTCCACATAGGGTTCAACTGGTCGACGAATTCCTAAAAAGTGATTTCGTTAGATGACCAGATGACCAGCCACTTTTCTTGAAGCCTTAATTTTACAAAAAAAATTGTTTGGAAATGCCATATGTTATGAATACAACAGAAAAAGAGAATAACTAGTCAACGAACTCTAGTAAGTCGAATATTTAATAGAGGTCAACATAAACTGAACACAGAAGTAGCGTACATGCTTCTCTTGTGGTGGTGGTGGGGGGAGCTAAGGGGTAATCTCTACAGTAAAAGTTAAGAGATCTAGGGGGCAAGGGGTTGAGTTCTCAACCCTTTCTCATGTGTTCGTCTTTGTATTTGGAACACACATATGCATTGAATATTTTCTCGCGTAAAAAATAAATAGGATAAGA
>BMAO01014920.1:0-22131 GCA_019973975.1 Trichonephila clavata
TTAAATTAAATTATTTTATTTGAAATCACGCTACCTTTACTGTTTTCAAACGTCACAATATATATGAAGAGAGTGAACTGATAGTAGAAATTGAAAAAGAGCCTGATTTGTCTGCATTGTTGTTACAATGCGCACAGGGTCTGGCTAGTTTGTCTGAAAACCGGTTTTAGACGTCAAATTTTGTCATTGTTTTAACAGTTACAACAATGGAGACGAATCTAAGTTGGCGTCGAAAACTGATAATTAATTTCATTTAATTAATCAACTGTTAATTAATGAATTAATATTTGAAAGCCTGTATTAACATCAAGTGTGTGTCATCCACTACAAGTTAAAATAAATACAAGGGGTGATCAAATGAAAAGGTACGAAACGACATAAAAATGAAACAGTTAAATATTTGCATATTCCGCCAAGGGAGAATGTAGCGAGACATCTCGGGATGCCATTGGAGACTCTGACTGGGATCGGATCATGCGCGGGTGCTCGCATGCGCAGGAGAGAGCAAAGGCTCTTATAAAAAGCGGCGTCCAAATGATGCGAGCACAGAATTACTCGAGCACATAAAAAGCATTAACTCCGATGTGTACTGTGAGACACTCCGACGCCTACGCAGGTCCATCAAGAACAAAAGACCGGGGCTGCTCACGGAGGGTGTGGTTCTGCTCCATGATAACGCGCGTCCACACGTCTCCAGAGTCACACAAATGGAACTGGACAAGTTCCAATGGGAGACGTTGGGCCACCCGTCCTACAGTCCGGACATGTCACCCTGCGATTTCCATGTGTTTGGTCCACTGAAGAAACACCTGAAAGGAAAGCGCTTCAACTCGGACGACGTACTCAAGGACATTGTGAAGGACTGGGTCTCGTCAGAGCCACAGGAATTCTGGGAACAAGGAATCCTGCGGCTTGTTCATCAGTGGGATCGTTGTGCTCAGGCCTATGGTGTATATTTTGAATATAAAGTCTATATTTGTACCCACCGTGTCGTTTCGTACCTTTTCATTTGATCACCCCTTGTATTTTAAACTTGATAGGATGAATAGAAAGTATTTTATTAATGATTGAAAATTTGTGCAAGATAAATATATAGGAAGAGTGAACTAATAGTAGGAATTGAAAAATAAAGGAGAGTTTTACATTTGATATGTAAATAAATTCCCCACCCCCCTCTGTTCTAGTTTGTTTATTACAGCGATTTGGAGGTTGTTTTCCAAATTGCTCTGGTATATATACTTTCATAATTTCCTGCAAAAAATGTACTCAGGATTTGATATTTAACTTTTAAATTCCTTATTACATTTTTGCTTCAATGCATTTTGAGAATCACAATTAAGATAATTAAATTTATAATTGAAATCATTGTTCATTTTTTTAACTGAAAAACACGACTCAGCAACTATACCGATATCCACCTCAGAGAAGTTTTCAAGTGCCAATACAATAAAGATGGATATTTATTTTATTTTCATCAACTATACAATAAGTTATCAAAAATGGCAGGAAAAAGGATTTGGAGAGGAAAGTCCATAATGTCTCGACGGTAGAGGCAATTAATTTTCTCCTTACTTGTTTGAAGAATAAAACACACAACTAGGAGAAGTACCGACTCCTAAGTCTCATTGGCCCATCAAAGCATAACGATACTCCTTTTTGTTCTGGCCGTAAATCTTGAACACAACTCTCAAACCACTTGCGTTCTTGAAGCTCAAATGTCATTGGGACCGTTTCTTTCTCGCAATAACCTCCGGATCTTTTATTTGTTTTCCGGTGTATTTTAATTATCTTCTCCGGCACAACTACGATTGTGAAGGACAATATAAAAAGTGTATGCGGCAAATAGGAAATATCCATTCGATCCTTAAGAAATGAATAGAACAGTTAACATTTGCCTTTTCTGATGAAATCTGAGACTGAATGTTAAAATTTCTTATAGGGAAAGAGAGCAGTCAAGGAACTCGAATTATGGGAAGTCGAGTGGTATCAAGAATGCTAAATCTATCATTTATTTATATATTTATTTTTTGTGCCTGTCATCGTTTTTCAAACGAAATTCCTAGAAGTTTTATCATCTAAAGCAAAAACAAATTAATTTCGAAGTTCCATAATGTAAATCAAGGTGTTTTTGTTAAGGTATCTGAACACGTTGAAAACGACCAAATTCTGTCAAGACAGATATTTTTGTTTTTTATTTAATTGAATAGAGCTATCTTTTGACTTTACGAAACATACTTTGTTTTGTTTCTACACTACCTAGAGGTCAAGTTACAATCCATTTTATAAAGTTAGAAAAACCGGAAGTGGGTTTTTGATCTACCAGAAGTGGGCATTTAAATGGCTCAAAATCTATCATGGCGAGTCTGATAACTCAAAATATTACGAATGTATTTCTATATAACTTTTTGAACCTGATATTTGTGTTCTTTTCTAGAGAATGTACTAAAATATTTCTTATTGTATGAATACTTTTTGAGTTATGGCTTGTTATTTAAATAATGGTCTCATAAAAAAATGTAACATTTCTTATAATGTTTACTCAATTAGCTCTAAAACTTTCAAATTTTAATAAAAAATTAAACTTTTAGTACATTTTCTAGATAAATGCATCTAATTTTTTTTCAGTAATACTTTTACTAATGCATGTTTATTACATTTTTTTCTAACTGCTTTCTAGTTTTTCCAAAATGTTGCTAAAATTTCACTTATAATTGTGATTTTTGTAAAATTCAGGTAATTTATTTTAAATTTTGATAGTTTGATAGTAATATTTATTGGTATTGAGTCCTAAAAGAGCATTTATAATGTTTTAGTATGCTATTTTGTTAAAAAGTACTCCGAACGTGTTCGGAAACTTTAAACCGTTGTTATAGATATATTAATTTAAGAATGAAATAAACTATATTGCTATTGTGAAGTACTTTTTACGGTCGTAAAATGCTTGTATTTTGTGAATTTTTTTTAATGGAACGAAATATTTTGTTCTTAAAAATATTCTCGCTCACATGTTCATTTCATAAATCCGGCTCACTCGGACTAATTGCTTTGATAGAATACATTTTCCAATCATAAGCCTTGCCTAAGTGGTTTTCATAGGGAACTCGTTTCTAGTGTTTTTCTACCGAATTGAACGTTTGAGACCTGTGTGTGTGTGATGGCCCTAAAGACCTACCGTACAGAAGAACCGATGCAAGTTAAATTATACGTCGAGGTTCTAAATCGCAGGTGGATGGACCTTTCCAGGGTATGGGCTACTTCTAATGTTTTTAAGGTGTTGCTGTGAAGTAGTTATGGCCATTCTGTATTAAAATCAAGCGTTTTCTTTCCTAAACATTTTTGTTCGACATTGTACCCCCTCTTTTAAAATATGACATATTACTATTCTTGAATAACTATGAGCAAGACTGCTAGACCGTGGAACGTGAAGGTGTTCAATGCGTCATGCTGAGAACATTGGGGAACCGATGGATCTGAAACTGAGGTATGCACTTAATTTGTTCGATGCTGAGTTCTGCGCCATCGTTGACATGACATCAACACGAGTACCCAATCACGTGGAAGCACCGGTAATGGGATGATGTCACAATGGCCAATTCCATGCTATCTCAAGAAAAGCTGATCATCAGCATTTATTCTCTCCTTCAGTCGGTGAGTGAGGACAACTTATTTATACTGCTGGCATCGCAGTGGATGCTTTTATTCCCCTACATTGGCTGTGCGTCATCTTTTATTTCCAATGAAGGTACATGTGTCGTCTACACATTCATCGAATCATTTCTATAAGTAAACTCTGTCGCATCGATTGTAAAAAGCGGATTCTCCAGTCTTGCTGGCGTCGGTGTTCCATAAATGTGTTTCTTTTTGTTTACATGTTTTAAGTCTTAATAAAGGCAGTCCACCTAAAATGTCTTGGTGGTCCACAGTTCGATCGTGATTGACTAAATGCCCATCCCTGCTCTAAGCTATTTTAATGGCAGGATGTGGATATTTGGGAAGTGGGTGTCAGCTCAGGAGTCATCTTCGCAACTTGACGACTAAAAATCCAGATTTTAAGATTCGAAATCATTGTTTATATTTCTTCCGGTTTAATTTATTTCATTTGTGTGTGTTCCCCGCTATTTATTCATATTATTACTAAGACTAAAGAAATTCATTATTTTAAAATTTTATAGGAACAAAAACTTCCCTTTCTTTTTTAAAAATGTAAGACAAACGCAAAAAGTTTTTAAAAAACTAGATTTTGTGTGGCATTACTCTTCTCAATCTGCAATGGACAACTCCTTTTTTCTCAGTCCGACAACATTATTTCTTTCGTTGAAAAATCGATTGCCTTATCGGACTGAATTGTGGATCGGACACATTGCTTCTGTTTTGACAAATGCGAGCCTTATTTGGATACACTCTCCAAAGGAACATACTCAGAAAATCAAACCGGAGATTGAAGATGTTTCAGATTAGGCTGATATGTAATTTATGGATGTTTCCAAGAAAAAGTTCTTGGGATGTTGGTTAAATTTTTACTTTATTTTTGTAACTAAAAATTGAGGCATTGCGTTAAAAAGTTTGCATTGGAATAAAATGAATACCTTTATAATATGAAATATAACTGTATATGAATGTAATTACATCAGAATATCAGATTTTATCACTTTTATTTAGCGAAAACTAAATTAAAAGTTTTAGTAAATTGAAACATGTTTGTTTATTTCGTGACTACAGAACGAAAACAACTCAAGAGTTGTCTGCTTATGATTCTACACTACTAAAATTTTGCTTCCTTATGACATAATTTAATTTTTTGTTCATCCTTTGAAGATACTTTCTGACATGCACATTGAAAATGATATTTTATTTTAAAGGATGCCAAGATCTCCAAAAGTTAAGGAACAAGAGGGTTGGGGATCCAACTTATGAAAGATAATATAATTCTTGAAGTGATAACTTCTTTAGGCACGTTTTGTTGAAGAGTGAATTAAAATGAAGCGTCAGGTTCGGAGGAGTTACGCTACTCGTGTTTTGTCGGTTGTAGTCGGAAATCATGCTCGTGCCACAAATATTTTTTGGCGCTTGTTTCTTTAAGTAAAAATTTTATGCACAATTTTTCCAGTGAAGTTTGTTTTCTTTCTTAAATTATTAGTGTCCTGTAGGCTACTTGTACTCAAGAGAAGAGCGGAAATAATTGGAAAAAAAAATAGATTACTCTTATATAAGAAATTGCAAGGTGCGTTCTGATAGTTATAATAATGTTTCGAAGTTTTTTTTATCAAATTATCACTCTTCGTTGAGAACCGAAGGTCTTAACGGATTATCTAGTAAAGGTGAGTGTCTGATTTTCTCATTGAATATTGTTTATAATCAATAATGTTTACAAATAGTACAAAAAATTGGCTTACTAGCTGTATTAGAAGAAATCGGTGAAACAGTACATGAATCATATGAAATCGTAGAGCTAAAAGAAATACTTTTCAAATCCTCAGAGCTTATAAAAGATAAGGAAACCGTGCGATCACAGTTGTGAACCATGAAAGTGAAGACGAGTTGCACAAGTTACGCTTGCAACAACAAACGGAATGTGTAAAAATTCAACGCGTTATGTTGTTGAAAGTATCCCTTCATTAGATAAACTCCTTAAAGCTGCCCCAATAAGAAGGCCGCCCTATGCCAAGAAGGAACGAAACATGGGATATATTTTTGATTCAGTAGAAAAAACACATTTAAGGTATCCAACTGGTTGCGACAACTTTTTTTTTTTTTTTTAAAAAGGAGATACGGGGATTTTTTTGTGATTTTTAGATTTGTTTAGTGAATTTTAAGAAAAATGTGCTAAATTAGGAAAAGAAAAAGAAATTATTATAACTAAAATGGGAAAAAATCTGTAAAAATTGACAAAAAATAGCATAAACGCGGCCCATTCTGCACCAAAGGTTTATGAACAAATTTTCAATTTTTTCAAACTAATGTGTTGCTATATTATTCAATTTTGAAATGACCTTCAGGATAAGAGATATTTTCTTTTTTACAAAAACTAGAGCACTTTATCTGGTTTACTATATGAAAATGCTTAAAAAGAAATTGATTATATTTACATAAGGGACTGTAAATTTTGTAATAAAACAGTGATTGATGCATATGAAGTTTAAAAACAATTCTACTATTATACAGATCTTACAGAAAAAATTTCAGTTCATTATGTTCAAAACTTTTTGAGCAATCGTTGGCCCCGTTTGATTATTTTCAAAAAATCACATTTTGAGTAAAACGCGTTTTAAAGTATGACATCTTGCTTAAAGCAATGGCATCTGCTTTGACTAAAACACTTGTAGTTTTTGTTCTAGTAAACGGAAGATGATAAACTTGGTATTTTTACAAAGCTAATAAGATAGCCCATAAAATAAAATCATAACAAAAATTGTCAATTTTTGGCAAAATTCACAGTTTTAGGATAGTCGGATACCTTAAGCACAAAAATGTGCCAAAAGAATTAAAATACAAAATCTTATGATGCTAATTGGCTAGAAATTTGCTAATATTTTGGTGACAACTAAGAGGCTACGAAAAAATAAAAGCATTAATTGTGAAAGAGCACGAATCCTCTCCTTTTGTTTGTCTGGCGAATTTTTTTAAAAAGTAAATGGCTCTCAGGGCATAAGTTTTCCTAGACTTACGTAGTATACAGCGTTATATATAAACGGTACTTCGTATGAATGCAACGCTATTAGTGGCATTGTATAAAAGTAAGCACATGGTTACCAAATCAGCGCGTAAGACACATGGGAAGTTAGGGTTTCCAATTTGGCGAGTTATCTTGAACGTTGGCATTGTTGCGATAGTTCGTAAGTACCATATAAACATATATATATTACATAAATATGATCTGCATAAGTAATTTAAATATAAAAACTTTTAAATAGTTAGACTAATTGACATTTAAATTGTATATACTCAAAAAGATATATAAGGAGCATAATTATTTAAATATTGACTCCTTTACAGAAAATGGATAAAATAAACAAATACACCAATGAACGGGCACAAAAAAGGGAACAACTTAACGTCTGCATGCGAAAGTGTCGTAAAAGAAAACAAAGAACATCCGAAAAATTGGATACGCTTGCCCAGTATAAAGCAGAAGTTTTCACTTCGACCATGTGGTCATAAGCACACACGCAATATTTTTTTTAAAATTATGTTATGTAATCTTTACATATTTAATTAATATATATTAAATTTGTTATCTCAAATTACTGAAAAAGTCATCATTTATTATATGAAAGCTAAAAAATTTAGCGCTTTTACAGAAATTTGAAATTTAATAAAGACGTATCCTTTCCTAGACATAATCGGCATCGACTTTCCATTGACAAAGCTAAGATAAAGAAACGTTACGGGGAGCCACACGCAACTTAACCAGCTCTTAAGGGCTTCTGCAATTACTCAGCCAAGGTAGTCCAAAAATGCGTTATTAGATTGAAATTGTAAGCGAATTATACATAAATAACTCCTCCATTTGTGTAAATCATAGGTTCCCAACCTTTTTGAACTGGCACCCTCTTTTCTAATAAATATTTCGATATCGCCCCCTTTTATAGTGGATATTTCGACACCGCCCCCTTTTTTAGTGAATATTTCTATTCCGCCCCCTCCCACTCTAGAGAAATAAGAGTGTACATAATACATGGTGAAAACAAAAGTTAAGTTTTAAAAAATATCCTTGTTTTAATTTCATTTTTTTTCTAAAGTCTCACTTTTTTTTACTTACGAATCTGAAATAGCTATTGCCTCAAATATATTTAAATGTGTAATACTATATATTTTAGTCATAAGTAAGATATTGTTGGAATTGAAACGCTCTACTGCATTTCTACTTCATTTAAAAGAGTGGAATAAAAGACTTTTAGATTACTTGTTATAAATACAGGCATGTTTTTTGATCATACGAGGTAATTAATAATAAACTATTGCTTTCAAAATAAATATAAATTGACAGTTTCAGCCTTTAAAGAATCGTGTTAATTCTTGGTTAACATATTTAATTATGTTTCTTGGACAAAAAACGTAATGAAATGTAGTGGACGAAACATTTTTCCTACTGCTCACAGGCACAGATAACACGTGCATTACAGAAATTAAAATGCACTATATCATTCAATTTAATGATAATGAATGATATGTTTGATGAATAATACGTCTGAATTTAATGTTTTTTTTATAAGTTTTTCATCCACTTCCCGTACTACCGAAATATGTGAATTTTCGCACATGTGATACAGAAAAGATTTAAATACATACAATCAACATAAGGTAAACAGAATAAAAGTGTACTTTTGTTAGTACATAATCAGCTTTTTTGGTTAATCTGCCCAAGCCCCTCCATGCCATTTCAACACCCCCTGAAATCCTGAAACGCCCACAAAGGGGCGTTATCGTCCACGTTGAGAATCTATGGTGTAAATGGCACTAGAATCAAGAGGGCACCCATTGAGTGTAGCTCGAAGTAATTGAAACTTTTCGTAACTTCATGATACGACTATAACAATCAACCAATCCATCTAAAATAGTTTTTTACGGCTTTTATGTCCTATTTCAAACATAATTATCATGTCCATATGAATGGAGTAAACGCGGTAATCAAGCGGTCATATGGTCATGGACTCCTGGCCGGCGTATCATGAATTCGAGCCTCTTGTATTTACAGAATGAACATACAGACCCCACATGTAGAAGGGCTGCTGTATGTTCATTCTGTAAAGACTCGAACTCCTCCCTTGACGAGGTGTGGTAGTTTGGAGAGGGGGTGCCATCTCGAGAATCTTCCGCATCACGTGACCGAAGCGTCACCAACGGACCCCGTGATGCTATATAGAGCGACATTAACAAGCACTCCTTTATATAAATCAGTGCTTCTCAAACTTTCAAGGTTTTCGACCCAATATTAAATCATAATTTTCATAGCGCCCCCTTCTTAACAATAACAATGTATTGAATTCAATACTACTGTACTGGATTTTAAAGCTACAATACGACTACACTCTTAATTGCTCCAAGCGTATATAAACGTCTTGTTCACTCAAAGCGTTCACTGCCTTCGACGTATATATACGTCTTCCCGAAGTACGATCTTTTCTGTGCGCAGCTATCCATAAAATTATTTCGAAGTCTTTGGAATGCAATAAAAGGACCTTGATAGCGTGCTTGTGAAGAATTTATTTATTTCAGAGGATTATTCCTCCCCCCCCCCCATACATCACATACGCGTGCCTGCATGGAAAATGGTGGCATTGGGAAGCAAATCGCATAACTTTTTATCTGTAGTTAAGGGATTAATTATAAACCGTACAAATTATCAAGATAAGTGTTAATTTTTGTATATAATTTAAAATATGGCAAGCCCTTGGGGTCAGTGGTAATTATTAAACATGTTCTGATAGAGTATTGTGAAATTAATTAAGAAATACATTGCTTGTGCAGTACTGATGTATTTATATGTTTATTATATCAGAGATAATGTGTATTGTATTTTTTAGAATGTCAGAATGTGTTTACTTTCAGTAAATCAATAATTTCTTTAAAAGAATCTTCTGCTTACGACTTTTCAATCAGAATTCCCTGAGTAGAATTATCACGCCTCCCTAGGGGGGGGGGGTGCCGCACAGTTTGAGAAGCGCTGATACAAATGAATCTCTAAATCTATTTCGCTAGCATTTTCATGCAAGTGTTTTGGATGCCTTTTTCCCAAAAATTTTATGCTGGGTTTATCCTTTTTTTTGGAGTTATTGGAGAATATTTTTAAAATTTTTGTCAATGTTTCCTGTGTATCCTTTTTTTCGGTACCTCAATCTCTCTGTTACTTTCTCTATCCATTTGTACTAAATTAAATCTTCCCTCAAAAGAAAACGCATTAAAGGAAAATAGCTGGCTTCCTAAAATCCATCATTTTAAGTTTATTTATGCCCCTCAAACAAAAATTCCTATTTCACTGCCTACTTGCATCCAAGTCCTCTTTTCTTAACAGAAAAATTATGTTCTCTCAGTTGGAGGAAGAGATTATAACTTCCTTGAAAATATTTGATACATACTATTAGGTCATTAGTGGTTCAAATGGCATCGGAGTAATTTGTTCAGTGGCTTTTTCAACAGGTCATCGCAGACAAATATTCAAAAAATTAATTTCAATTTCAATTCAGTCAAAGACACCAGTAAAAGGTTAATTTAAGTTTAATAGTAAATGAAGTGCGTCTGCACTCGCTCACGCACAGAAGATCTCTGATCAAAACAAAGAATTTTTTTACAACCAGAGCCCTCTATACTGAGGATTTCTACCACATAGCATTCTTACGAAATACATAAAAGTTGTTTAGTTACTTTTCTCGACCTCTTTAAGTCCTCTCGAATTCCTTCTATAAAAAGCAGAAAAAAAGAAAATATTATCTAAACTATTTGTTTAGTCAAAGCGAAGAATAAGTCAACTTTTCATACTAAAATATTCAGTAAAAGAAAAATAATTTAAAAATTTATTGAATTTAACAAGGTATTTAAAGAGTCTCTTGATCATGATTTAGAATCAAGAGGTTCATCGCTGAGAGCCCTCGTGGGGTTTTAAAAGATGACATAAATAATCAAAACATTCATCGATAAAATGTTATTGATGTTCGACCGATTTTAAAGGAATCTTTAATCGGTTTCTTTTGATTAATAATTTGTTTCGAAAAATATTTCAATACAAGTTAAAGACAAAATTCAAAATTTTCCAAAAGTCATTATTTGAATTTCAAAGAATTTTTTTTAAAGTTTTTATTTAACTTGCAATGTATGTATGTATATATGTAATTTGTTCAGGTGGAATCTTGCAACTCAATTTTGAAGCTGATATCTTCAACCGATTGAACTGAAATTTAGTATACACGTTTAATTTGGATGGCAATGTGCATGTTTTGACCATTTATATTCCGATATTGCAATTAGTTCAAAAGATATTAATTAAAAACCTTTAAACGCATAATTATTTTACCCCTGTGAGCTGTTTAATCTGCTGTGCTCGGCGACGCAAAATGAAGAACTAAGAAGGGTTTTTTTTAAGTTTTGATGTTTTTAAAACAGCGATCTAATTTTTTTTTATTAAGCTCAGACAAAAAATAATTACAGAATCGGAAAGATCATTTTCTTCGTCAGGATACAGCACAATCTTTTTTACAACATAATAATATTTGTATTTTTTATGATTTTTTTTTTAAAATGAGTCACAAAATCGATGCGTTTTTATAAAAATTATGTCTAAATTGTTGCGCAAGAATTTTTTCTTCTTTTAAATGATTCGACATTCCATACTGAAACAACTCATGATTTTTTCTTTTAGAATCAGTCATTTAAAAAATAGAATGCCAAAAAATTTTTTTCTTACAATTTTTCAAAAAATACTCAAAATTTTAATTAAACACGTAATAACTTCGTCGTTTATGAAGATAATCTCATGAAACTTTTTTTTCGTGTGCACGAAGATTGAAAAAATTGCTTAAAAATTACGGATTTAAAATATTTTTTGTGTTTTCTTCTAATGCGCCTTTTTGCAAGGATATATTTAGCTACTGTTCGAAATTAATCAGCAAACGACCTTGCAACAATAATGATGCGTTGAATGAGATGAACAGACTGAGATACCTGTCCAGCGATAACTCGAAAGTAAAAAATAAATTAAAAGTAAAAAAAAATTTTTTTTTTAAACAAGCTTTTATTTAAATGCGCTATAAAAAGAATAAAATAAATTTTTAATTTAAAACTTTTTTTACTATTAACTTATAACGTCATTACACAATTTATATGATATAAAAACTTGTCGCGAGATTTACCTGTATAGATAAAGAAGTAATTAAATAACTTGATATAATTGATTTTAGTTTTTAAAATTTTGAAACTAAGTAAATACGAGTACTTAAATCTTGCGACAAGCTTTTATATCATATAAATTAAGTAATGACGAAGTTGATAGTAAAAAAGTTTTAAATTAAAAGTTTATTTTATTCTTTTTAGCGGGTTTAAATTAAAGGTTGTTTTTAAAAAGGTTTTTTTACTTTTAATTTATTTACTAGGACTTTAAAAGAGTTAAAAAAAAATCATTCATTTTACATAAATATACTGAATGCCTCACTTACAAAGTAGAGAAAATATCCTAAATCTCAACCTCATCTTCCAATTTTAATTTTAAAAAAATTATTCATTTGAAAGAAAACATGCATACATTTTCCAGAGTTACATTTTGTTTTTTACAAAACAGTGAGATAAAAGGCCCTTATACTTTAATTTTAAAAGTAAATTAACTTTAAGAATGCCATTTAACATTAGAGAATGTATTTTTCAATTACAATCATTTCATCAAAAGTTTATAGGCAAATGTGCTAATTTTCATCAACAGTTACTCTATCCAAACAAAGATGTAGAGGATAATAATTCTCCCCAATTAAGGGTATTTGGAGGATATTCATACGATGATACCTTACCTAGTTTTTGCAATTAGTCGAATGAAAGTGTTTCATGGGAGAAATCACATTTGTTCTCTTTGACTTTGTTTATATTAGGAACATGATACATTGTACATAATTTTTTTTTTATTTCTATATTTTCTAGCCATTACCAGTCCATTTTGCTGGGTTTTTTATTACTAAATTGTATGACAATATGTTAGTTTTAAGTTATTTCCATCTACGTAGTACTATTATTAAGCTCTTTAATGTTCTGAAAAATATTCCTATAGATTTCACCTCTTGAAATTCTACAACGGAAATACCTGTATATTTATCTCTTATGATTCCTTAACCCCCCCCCCCTCCCGACATAAGAAGTCGATTTTCACACATTCCATTTTTCCATTTTTTCCATTCTCAAAAACTGAAATTTTATCTCTATTTTGCCCCCGTAAACCAAAACAACATCCTAGGGAGACAATTTCTAAAAAAAACCCGTTTTTATCGGATCTCTACTCATCAGAAGAAACATTTTTTTCCTAATTTCAAGTCTTAGACTGATTGTACAAAAACTAAATTTTCTATGTATAATTTACAATTGATCATTTTATTTTTACAATTTTTTTCGTTTCGGACACAATGGAAAACAGAAAAAAACAGCTCCATCTAACTTCGATGATTTTTTAAAAAATAACTATTCAGAGATGAATCCTTATTTCTGTGTACAAAATCATCAAACATATTATACAATCAACCAAAAAAATTTTCAAAACTAGGTATTGAACATAAAAAAAAACCCTTAGTATTTTAAATGCATGATTATCATGAAAAATAAAAACTTGAGAAAAAGCCATTTTAAATGTCAGTAAACTAAAGAAAGGAGCGAAGCGCAGGCTTCTCGTGTTCTAGTTTCGGTTTTCGCTTCGGAATACTGTTTAAAAAAGTTAAATAACTGAAACGTAAAAGTTAAATGTAGCTAGAACTACGAAATTTTGCACACAAATTTAGAAAAGTCGCAGAATTAAAATGAGGTAGTAAAAGAACTCGGTATTTTGGTCATTTTTAGCGTAATGAGTCCCTTTAATGCCATCATACGTCGTTCTTGTGTAGAATTACGAATGTTGACCGGGTACCTTCGAAGAATAAAACTGGAAGACTTTGAATACTTGAATAGATAATTTTGGAAAAAAAGAACATGTGATACCTTTGCATGTTGTAAAGGGGGTGGGGGGATAGTTTTGTAGTTTGTCATGCAGTATGTCATGGAAGCTTTCTTTTGGGTTTTGGGTACGATCATGCAAATATTATAGTAAAAGTTCTTTTGCAGTTAAGTTTCTAAATACACGTTTAAAAAATTGTGTATATGTTTACAATTATGTTTTTAATCTTGACAAGAACTGGTTCTGTGAGGGAATGTTTATAGATATACTTTTCTCCAGATACAAAGACATTTGTTGTAACCGCCATAGAGCTGTTGTTTACATTTTAAAACTGCAATGACTCGGGTATTAAGCTTTAAACCTATACATGTTATACATTTTTGGAATAAGCATTAAATTTACTTTTTTTAAGATAAAAATCAAGCAATCGATTTTCCGATTGGTTCCTTAGATCCTCTTTCTTCTATTAAAATGGGCAATCAAATGTATTTATAGCACACGCTTACAGACATGACTATTTTAATCCATTCTCGCTGCCTATTTTTAGTGTTCTAATAGTAAAAAAAAATTATTGTGTGTGTGTGTTTTTTTTTAAATTTGTTAAGTGTCATAAGCAAATTATATCATACGTTCGTGTCTCGTTTTCATCAAAGAATATAATATAGAATACTGCACGCCTCAAAGGCCTCATGTCAGAATGTTGGTGTTATATGTTCATATGTATAAGATGATAAATAACTCGCATTGTTCTGATTAAATAATTGAGCTTTTAAAATGTTTTGACCCTCATCAAAGGCCGTCATATAACTCTACGTTAATTTCAATCAAACACAAAATGTTTTGTGATCAAATTAATTACAGGATTTAAACAAGATGTTCCGTATAATATTACTCATTTGAATTTGGTTTTCCGAGTTACTTTTTTTAAAATTTAAAAATAATAAAATTTTATTTTTTTAAAAATTTAATTTACCTTCAGCGGAATGTGTCATCTTGTCATGACTATTTCGAATTCATTAACTAATAGTTTTTTTTAACGTTGCACTCTGAAACAACACAAGGGATATTGGCAACGGACCTCGCAATTCTGAGCCCCCGACAGATGAAAAGGACAATATTTGAGCTGGTACCCCACTCTTTAAACTTCTACACCACGCTGACGTGAGGATTTTGAGCCTTGATGGATTTAACGTACATCCCGATGGACCTTCAGTGCCATGTGAACTCTCCCCCCCAACTCGGAAAAAGCCGGAAACTCAGAGACAACACCGTTCACGACCATCATTATTCGACTACCAAAAGTCGATCTCCTCAAGATTTTGTTATTTTAAAAATATATAAACCAGTGGTTCCCAAACTTTTCTGACTCATAGACCCTTTGCCATGTTTTTCGACTTTGGGTAGACCACTGCTTACCTAATATTAAATTTTTGCACAATGATCAACTTAAGTGTTTTTTTGACAGCTGGTACAAAGCTAGTTACTTTAAAAGATCAAAATTTTTAACTGTAGTGAAGTGTAGTGTTTAAAACTTAAGAAAAAAACATTTTAATTAATTTTAAATTTAAATTTAACGATAGATAAAATAATTGAGCAACAAACAAAATGAATCAGGCGCTTCAATAACAAATTTTCAACATTTGGCACCAATCTTGTCGAGTTTAACCTTAAATTTTTTCGGTTAATAGTGTCCAATCTTTTTTTTTCTTCTTGTCTACCATAGTCAAAGCATTCTCAAATCTAGATTTAAAATCTGAATAGAGGGCATTTAAATGAAGGTATGTTCAAAAAGCATTATCCTAGCAGAATGTGTGTGACAAAATGAGGAACTGGGAAAATTTACGACTTATTTTTAAATATTGTACTCCTTCAGCTAATTCTGGCAAGAAAAGCTGTGAAATGATGGCCTTTGTTTTTAATTAATTATGTGCTGTCACCTTGTAATTGTGCAAATTAACCTTATTAAATTTAGTACATAAATCTTAAATAAATAAAGTCTGGTTTCCCTTTGATTACATTTTCTTTAAAAATTAAAGTCACGGTGTGATTTAATGACAGCCTCTATCGTAGACCCCCATTTACACCTCATGGACCCCTTAATTATTTTTTCACTGACGTAGAGACGTTCACCCTTGCAAGTCGTCATAGACCCCTGGGGGTATATATAGACCACTTTGGGAATCACTGATATAAACCAAAGCTGTGAAATTTTAAGAACTTATAAAAATAAATTCATGAGAAGCTTCCTTTACAAAAAATATGATAGAAATATTCAAGTTAATAGAAAAAAGGTAAATCTGTAATTCACACAAAAAGAAATTATATGTTAATGATACTGTTAAGAAAATATTTTTTCAATACACAGAAAAGATAACTCCGAATTAATTACTCACACATATACGATAGATGATTTCTGAATTTATGTGTATTTCCTTAATAATTAAAAGGACGCAAAATTCAAAAAGAAAAAAAAATACTGAGGAAAAAGTAAGAGAGAGAGAGAGAGAGAACAAAGAAAAAAAATATCCAAGTTTTTAAAATTGAAACGAATAAAAGGGAATTATCTTGGTAAAATACTTTTTCTTTACAGAACAATACGAACAATGATAAATCAACCAGAGACGCAAGAGAATTTTAAATAGACAATAGAAACAGCCATTTTCTACTTCTTTTTATTTTAAAAGAAAAAAGAATACTTCTTTAAAAGATATTAAGAATTCTGAAGTCTGAGGGGAAACGCACTAAGTCAAAAATATTTTATTTTTGTTTGTAATACTTTAAGAACTTACAAATATTTATTCTTTTATTAGTTTGAATAAGAAAGAAAAAAAAATGCTTTGCTCTTTAATTTTTTGTTCACAAATAACAACATTTCTTTTGTAGTTTAAATGCTGATTAAAAAAAAAAAAACAGCACATAAAATTATTTTTCTATTTATTATAAAACAAGCATAGGGTTTTCTTTTTTTTTTTTCTATATTTTCTGCGTTGTCTTCCCTATAGATATATTCTTCCTTTAATTCGAATATTTGAAACTCGTTAAAAAAACCCACTTAATATACCATTATTTAAATACCCGTTCAAGGACAGTGTAGTCCCTACTAAGATTAATTACCCAAAATAAAATGTATTTTACTTTTTATTTGATAAATGTCTATGTTCAAATCCTATTTAAATCATCAAGACATTTTCAGCACAGCATGCAATAAAAATATTCAAACCCTCTTATATAAAGACCGAGTCTTCAATCCATATACACGCCTTTGAGTAATTTAAAATATTGTAGATAGATCAAATGTTTTCTGCAGTGAATAATATATTTTGATGTATATATAATGAATAATCTATATATATAAAGGAGAAAAGCGACTTACTGACTGACTGACTTACTGACTGACTGACTGACTTATCACGAAATCTCTGGAACTATTCAACCTATAGACTTGAAATTTGGTAGACATGTTTCTTTGATAGAGTAGACATCAGCTAAGAAAGGATTTTCTGAAATTCGAAACGCAAGGGGCGTTACGGGGGGTTAAGGGCTTTAATAATAATTGTTTCCATGTTTAAACTGCTTGATGTACAATCTTGAAATTGGGTAAGCGGATTCCTTTCAGAGAGTAGAGATCCGCTACAAAATGAGTTTGCTGAAAATCGACCCCCAAGTGGCGTTGCAGGGGCTTAGGGGGCGTTATAGATAATTATTTCCATTTTTAAACTATTTGATGCACTGTCTTTAAATTTGATATATATAGATTCCTTTCGTAGAATAATGATCAGTTACAAAACGGGTTTCGTGAAAACAGACTTCTAAGTGGCGTTGCGGGGGATTAAGGGGCGTAATAGATAAATATATCCGTTTTTAAACTACTTCACCTACCTGCTTGAAAATTGGTAGGTAAGTTTCTTTCCTGGAGTAAATATCCGCTACAAAATGGGTTTTGGGAAAATTGACCCCCAAGGGGTGTTGCGGGGGCGGGGGTTTAAGGGACGTTATAAATTTCTATTTTTAAGTTATTAGACGTACAGTCTTGAAACTTAGTAAGCAGATTCCTCTCATAGGGTAGAGATACGCTAAAAATGGGTTTCGTGAAAATTGCCCCCAAGTGGCGTTGAGAGGACTTAAGGGGCGTTATAGATAATTATTTCCATTTTTAAACTATTAGACGCACAGTCTTTATATTTGATAAAGAGATTTCTTTCATAGAGAAGAGATCAGCTATAAGAAGGTTTTGTGAAAACAGACCTCTAAGTGGCGTTGCAGGGGAATAAGTGGCGTAAGAGATAAATATTTTCGTTTTTAAACTATTTGACCTACCTGCTTGAAAATTGGTAGGAATGTTTCTTTCATGGAGTAAATATCCGCTACAAAACGGGTTTGGAGAAAATTGACCCCCAAGGGGTGTTGCGGAGGGTTAAGGGCAGATATAAATAATTATTTCTTTTTTTAAACTATTAGACTCATAATCTTGAAATTTGGTTAGCAGATACCTCTCATAGAATAGAAATACACTGCAAAATGTGTTTTGTGAAAATCGACCCCTAGGTGGTGTTGCGGGGGTTCAAGGGGCGTTATTGATAATTTTTTTGCATTTTTAATCAATTGGACGCACAGTCTTCACATTTTGCTAAGCAGATTCCTTTCATAGAGTGCAATTCCCCTACAAAATGGGTTTTGTGAAAACAGACCCAGAAGTGGCGTTGCGGGGGCTCAAGAGGCGTTATAGACAATTATCCCCATTTTTAAACTGTTAGACGTACAGTCTTGAAATTTGATAAGCAGATTCCTTTCGTAAAGTACAGAACCGCTACAAAATGGGTTTCGCGATTATCAACTACCAAGTTTAATTTCGGGAGATTAAGAGGCGTAATCGATAAATATTTCCATTTTTAAACTAGTTGATCATCCTGCTTGAAAATTGGTAGGCATGTTCCTTTCATGAGAAATAGAGTTCCTCTAACAAAGAGTAAAATGAAAATTGACCCCTAAAGATTTTTGCGAGGGGTCAAGAGGAGTTACAGAAAAAAATTCCTGTTTTTAATTGTTAGACCCATATACTTGAAATTTGTTAAGCATGTTTCTTTTGTTGAATAGGGATCCACTAAGAATAAATTTTAAGCAAATCAAGTTCTGGGGGGTTGCAGGGGGTTACTGGGACGTATTGACAAAAAAAATTACTTTTTTCGAGCTACAAGGACTATAATAATGAAATTTGGTTTGCATTTTTCTTTTGTTGAATTGAAATCCGCTAAGAGCAGTAATTTTAGAAAACGGCTCTCAACGGGATTACGGGGATATTTATAGTAAAACTTTTGCTTTTTTCTGTTAGATTTAGACTTGAAATGTGACTTGCATGTTCAATTTACGGAGTAGAGATCCACCGAAAATTGGTTTTGCGGGAATCCACTTGGTTTTTGAGTTACGAAAGAGCAAACATCATTCTATGCTTCAATTTTAGAGATTTTTAGAAAATACATATTAGATGAAGTCTGCCCTTTTTTTTATCAACAGGTGACAGTTACAGGTATAAGTATATTTTTCAATTCAATCGAATTCTTAATGCTAGGACTTAGATATCAACAATTTATACAAATATATAAGCAGTAAAAATTTATAAAACATCATGAAATACCCAGTGAAGCGGGCGGGTAACAGCTAGTATATATATATGTGGGATTTCCACATAGACGGCACTATAGAGGGCGCTGGCGACGCGAGCCACCAGCGAGCGAACTGACTAGAGGGAGATTAGCGAGCGAGAGGTCTCGACGAGGAGGTCAGAGCCAACGCTGCTAAGAAAAAAAGGAAAGCAACCGGGATCTAACTGGCCGTGTAGGGACCAAGTGGCCCGATGCTGGAAGGACAGTCACGTGAAGGTGACACATCCATCTACGCCATTGTGAACCGTGGTGTGATAATTGTTAAGTGAAGAGACTGAGAAACTATTGTTGAATACGAGAAGTAATCGAAACGCTGTCAATAATATATCTGTATAGTAGAGTGTAGTACTGTAATTGTCCACATTAAACGTTAGTATTAGTTAAAAACAGTGTAATCAATGTGAATACCCCTAGAACTCCGTGTCATAACACCACATAAAATGGGTGCTTGCCCTGGATGTGAACTATCAGGACTATTGATATCGCGATGTGGACTGTCAGGACATTAAATTAATAGTGCGCTGTGAAAAAAAAACTGTTCAGGACTTTCTCAAACCGAACGGAACATTTGAACTCTGACTGTGCTTTTGAACGGATAAACTCAAGTGATCCTTTTCCTGATTGATACAGCTCAACAACAAAAAAAAAGGTAAGATACCTTTTTATACTCTTCTATTGTGATTAAAATGTCGTATCATAAATGTACAAGAAAAGAGGACTTGATAAATGTGCTCAATGAAATTGGGGAGCAAGTTTCCTCTAAAGAAACAATTTTCGAGCTAAAAACTAAATTGGAAAATTCAAAACTGTTTAAAGATGACTCTGAATTTGTAATGAATATGATAAATTTGTCCATTGAGGATAGACAATCAAAAGCCGAACAGCAGCTCCAAATAACTAACTCACAGCTAGAGCTAGAAAAAATTAAACTGCAACAGATGGACAGAGAAATTGAACTTCAAAAGGCAAAAGCTGAAGGGAATGTAACCCAGAAAAGTTTACAGGGGGAAACTAATTATTTGGAAAATGTAATTAAAAAAATATAAAAACATTAACGATACAAATCCCAACAAAACCTGAAAATTTTGGTCTTTTTTTTCAATCGATAGAACGAGCATTCAAAATTAAAAATGTTCCAGATGACTTAAAAGCAGAAATCCTGATTAATATTCTTGGTGAGAGGGCACATAACATTTTACTATACGTAAAAGATGACGAAATCAAAAATTATGAGTTAGTCAAATCATTAGTTTTAAGAGAATTCCAACCCACTGCTCAGGAATGCTTACTTAATTTTAGAAAAGCCAAAAAGCAAACAGATGAAACTCATGTACAATTCGCTACTCGTTTAAGTGCTATGTTTCAATATTACCTAAAAATTAGGAACGTTAATGATTTTAAATCCCTATTTGACTTAATGGTCAGTGATAAAATCTTAGACACTTTAGATCTAGAAACTGCTTCACATATTAAAATTTTGCAGGCGGATTCATGGCTTGTGCCAGATGAGCTAGGAAAAGCTTGCGATATATTTTTTATTTCGAAAAACAGATCACTGCATGAATCGCGAAACCATAACAATGTTAAGAGTAAAAACAATAAAGATGCTTACATTAAAAACCGCGCGAACATAGTAAATACTAATTATTTCCAGAGACAGTTCCCAAAACATAACCAAAGTGTAAAACAAGAAAAAATAATCTCGTGTTATGTGTGTGGAGGGCCGCATTTTGCTAGAAATTGTGCGAAAAAAACGGCGAAGTCAGAAAATAAAGATAAAAGTGTAGGGCATACCATAAACCAAATTAAAACTATTTCTAATCAAAATGACTTTTTGTTTAATGAATTACAGTATGTAGACGTAATTGTTGATGATATCCCATTAATTGCCTCTTTGGATAATGGAGCCAACTCAGTTATCATAAATGAAAAGTACGTTTCAGCGAAAAAAGAGTGCATTCTCAAATCACCCTAACCAGTTGTTTTGGCGAAGGGAGGATTGCAAACGTTTCAGAATTTACAATCTCATTGAAAGGGGGGGGGACACAAACCATCCCCGCGGCAGTGTGCGAGATCGAGGCAGAAATATTATTACCCTTAAGAGTTTATGAGTTCTTGAAAAGTGGATCAGAGGAAGCAAGGTCAAATGTTAGAATATGCAATCCGGTATGTTTAAAGGATGGAATAGTGGGGGAACAGCAGATTGATGAGTCAGGATGTTTAGTTAATTCTGAGAGGATTATGGATAAGTCTAATTTGTTTTTGCTAAAGGTATCTGAGGCATACGAGGAATGTTCATATGATTTATCGCATATCTCGAATAGTAGATTAAGGAGTCAAGTACATACACTAATAAAACATTACAAACCAAATAAAACGAAATCTACTGCTTTGAAAATGAAAATAATTTTGTCAGATGAAAAACCCATTTGTCAAAGGTCACGTAGGCTATCTTTACTTGAAAAGCGCGAGGTTGAAAAACAAATAGAGCTGTGGTTAGCACAGGGAATAATTAAAGAAAGTTGTTCAGATTTTTCGTCTCCTATTGTGGTGTGTAAGAAGAAAGATGAACGATGCGTTGTGTATCGATTATAGAAAGCTAGATAAAAAATAATCAGGGACAGATATCCACTTCCTGTAATTGAAGAGTTATTAGATAAATTAGGGAACGGTGGAGTATTTTCGACGCGAGATTTGAAGAAAGCATTTTTTCATGTAGATGTTGATGAAACAAGTAGAAAATACACCGCGTTTGTAACAGAAACAGGTCAATATGAATTTTTGAAAGTGCCATTCGGTTTATCTATTAGCAGTAACTATTTCCAAAGATACATTAATTACGTGTTTAGAGACTTA